>MCJB01001693.1:9470-23995 GCA_002018475.1 Nicotiana obtusifolia
AACACACACAGAAACAACCCTCAGCACACCAGGAAGGAAGCAAGGAAGAAGCAGACAAAAAAGATATGCAAGAGAACAACATCAGAAATAATCAGCACCAACAGCAGGGCAAACATCAGAAAACTCATCAACCAATCCAACAGCAAACAAACACTGAAGTACTACATCAATAACCGAAAAGCATCAACATTTCAACAACACACAAGGACCTAAGCAAGAACCAGCACATCACAATTGAAACAACACTCAAGGGAACAAACATCAATCAACCAGAAGTAGAAACACACATGAATAGAATGGGAGACCTAGAAGTATCTCACTTTGATTTTGTACAGATGTTTATCTATCATCTATATAAGATAGATATACATTATTTTACACTAGGTCGGACACACTTTGTACCTACTGGACACTTTTTGTATTTTTGTATCTATGAGATAAGGTACATTTTCTTTTTTGGGGAGGTAAGGTTTATGTCCCCCTCCCTCTTTGTAAATCTTTTTAACTAACATCAATAAAAGCTCTACTTAACCAAAAAAAAAAAAGGATGTACATTTGTGTTTATGTTGTATTATCGTGTAGTTATTGAAGACATTAATTCTTATTTGTTTGGTCCTGCGTGACTATTCTTTAAATTAGCCAAATTGTGGCCTTTTTGTTAATTAGTTGTTTCCTAGTTGATTTAGGTTAAGTAGTTATTCTTTTCCTAGTTGATTTAGGTAAAGGCTCATTCTATATAAGCCTAAACACTTCATTATTTTGATACCTTTTGACATTATTATCAATCAAAAAACGGCAGCACATTGCTCCCAAAATCGTGTGAATTAACTTGTCCAATTTTGGTGTGATTCAAAATTGAACTTGTTCCTTTGTTTGATCGGACAGTTTGCAAGACCATTGTTGTCTTGAGGGTTGTTCGTATAGTATAGGTACTCCGTGACTTTATCAAGAAGGTAAGTAGACTAGTTCCTACTTGTTGTCTTGATAGTTCATTGAGCGTCTTACTTCTATCTTTTGTTTTCTTGTTTCCGCGTTTAATATTGCATCAATCCATCGATCAACACCCCAAGAACCATCTCGCTTGAATTTCGCCACAAGGCCCAAACAAAACCACATAATGTGTGTAAATAGCCAATAGTCTCACAACCCATCGTATCATAGGAGAGTAACACATCGAACACATCAGAAATCGAAAGGGATCAACTCTAACCGATGACACACCCCCAACAATAGTTGTGTTGAGTAAATAACTAGATCCAATGTAGAATACCCATCCTCACTAGGCCTATTAATGGGCCCCCAAATCAAGTCCGATCATCCCAAAATAGATAAACCTCCTTCCAAAAGTATGTAGTAACCAATCCATAACACACACCATCAGCTGTCTAAGTCTAGCCATATCGTCACAGTCCGCAACGAAGAAACAATCTGCCTCAAAGAACTACTAGTCTCCAAATCCCTAGAATACCAGAATCAACATATCCAATCCCAACTCGACCACTCAAGTGACTGACACATCCCTCATACACAATCATCGCACGAGAAATACTTCCATAATTCTTCCGTGCCACATAGTAAAATCCGTATACATCAGTAGTCGATCAACCAAGCAATTACCATAATACCTATCAAGCATCCACAAGTCAAAAGACAATGTGCCTTTTGAAATGCGCACCCTTCTCAGGTGTTATCAGATAGCTCCAGCATTCTACTAAACATCTGAAACTGTCTATGCTGTCTAGAACTCATGACCTTCTCTTTGAAACCAAAATACAACCTCGTACATGCAAATCTTAATACCACATGACACACCTCTTCTATGGTTCAATCCTATGAAAACACGAGAATCCTATCATCAAATCTAAATCACAAGTAGGATAGGCACCAATCAACCATAAGCCTTTCACTTGATCCCCATCCGAGAGAAAATCACAACACGCAGCATACTACTCATGCCTGTCTAAAACACCATCCTAAGCTGTAGTCGAAACCATCGAGAAGTCTTCGAAGCCCATTGGCACCTAACCAAGCAGTCAGAACTGAATCCCTCTAACTCAACCAAGTTATGCAGATCGTTCAACCCAAGAGTATTACCATAAAACACCTGTAGATTCTTACCACATCGGAGGAGTTGATCATTTCTATTATTATGTTTATCCAACCCACTACCAAACTGTCTTATTTCTTTGAGTTCCTCCCCACTTGCCTTCAAGTTAACATTTCTCCTTGCCAGTACACTAAGATCCTTAACCCCAAACTCACCACAAGAGATCCTAGTTTGAAATCACATCGCCTAAAGGGCCACTGTATTCCCTTTTAAGCCCCCAATAACACCGCAATCGAGATATCCCCTCTAAAGAGACCATCCCTGAATCTGAAGTTGTCTCCTTAACATCTCTAATACTAAAATATAGAATCACTAATGATATAGTAATACCGCAAGTCTCGGTACCATCCAATGAAAATCTTAAATCTCAGAAATATACAAATTTGGAAAATCATTAAATACCACATACGAAGCATGAACTCATTAAAACCTTCTTGAGAGTCATCCACTTTTCCTAATCTGCTCGTGCACCGCCAATATGAGCCAAACAACTTGTGCTCCATTAACACACAAATACCTATATAAGTAACCGTACTTTTAAGCAATCGGGCAAAACCTTTCTCCTTGCACACTACGTCCACCATAAATAATAAAACCCCAATCACTTCATGATTTCCTTATATCCATAGTTTGTAATACATCATGCATCCAGATCGTACAACACATCAAGACAAAAATCAAGCATCCATAGTCCTTTCGCATCTAGAGCAAAATTCTTCTCGTCATATCCAAAATATCTAATCGCAATTCATAGTCACATAATACTCATCGTATAGCTATCAACCCACTCATTGAGCCATCAATCCCACTCCTAGGGAGATTACCAGACATATAAGTCCAAAAGCACATACTCACACAACTAGGGCCACCGAACCCAAGCTATGGTCTGAACCCAGCCTCAAGTTCGCCAGACCGGGCTATCTCCACAACACCTAGAACACATCTCGAACCTGATCCATGACATCACAAGTTGTCGATGCAAAGCTGATACCGAGTGCTCACATAACATATGAGTGGGTGGAAGGAAATCAATGCTATGTTTCAAGCTGAATCAAAGGCGCACGATAAGAAATAAAGATGAAAAGTTTCCTAGTTGCCATGTAGCCTCTCGAAGATAGGTATGGACGTCATCATACCGATCCGCAAGACTCTACTATACACTTGCTCATGACTCGTAGAACCTATGCACCTGGAGCTCTGATACTAACTTGACGACCCAAAATCCACCTAGTCGTGATGACACTCTAGTGAAATTACAAGAAATCAATAAGTGAAATTTTCATACAATAACCCACGGACTAGTAGTACAAGTCATGCATGAGTCTTATATTTACAAAATTGATATGAAAGTAAATACAACATTTGTTTGGAATATACACAAAAAATTACAAATCTAAAACTACCAAGAACAAGTGATAACTATATCTGGAAAACTACTACATCTTCAGTGTCAGCTCCCGTTATCCACAACAACTCATCTCCAAGATCAGCACCCAAGGTGTAGAAGTGTAGTATGAGTGCAACTGACCCCATGTACTCAGCAAGTGTCACAACTAACCTATGCGAGGTAATAGTGGCAAGAATTATAAATGATAGTCGCTAACCACCTGTACCGTTGATAATTCCAACAATTACTAAACAGTAATATGGTCAAATCATGAATCACGAGTAACACCACTTTGGTTAACGCAATAACTCAGTGTACTCTGCTCAGTCTGTAATCAAAAATATAAAGTGGATATGTAAAAAAATCAGGTAAACGACCAGGAAAACTGCAAGTAAAGATGAAATGCAATAACCAAAAAATCAATCTTTTGCAGTGTGCAACCCGATCAAAATATAAATCACAATATAGCTCTAAGGGCCACCCCAAGAATACAGTAACCAAATCAAATCACTGATAACTTTTTTCCAAAGTTCAAAACAACTAGAAATTCATCGGTTTCTCACAATCCGTGTGTACACCATCAAGAAAGCACATGAGAGGGTGACTCTAGGGGGATGGATCCATGTCCACACATTGCACGGCATAGTCACGTGCAATAATTATAATTCGCACCGCGTGGTCACTTGCTCAATATCAAAATTCACGCGATATGGTCACAGGCTCAATATCACAATTTGCCCCACGTCGTCATGAGCTTAATATCACAATTTACCGGGTGCGGTCACATGCTAAATATCATGATATGCCCGGCGTGGTCAAAGGCTACCAGTCCAATATGTATCACACAGAAAGCAGATATACAAGAACACATGTTATATGATCAATGAACAGCAAATTTCATACTCCTGGACTGGTATAAATGATATGCTAAGGTGTATACATGTGCATAGTGTGCTATCATAGCTAAAATCAAGCAAATACATAATGGAAGTAACAATTATCTAGTTCAATCAGAAGATTAACCTCCATGTAACCTCAAACATAGCTCAAATAGCTCACAATATGGGTACAAATGTAAGAATCATCGCATCATGAAGCTTAGAAATCAATTCAAAGCATATCATAGCCAAAACACTACCCCGAGTATGAAAAATACCCCAATGAACGCACATGGGCTCAATCCCACACATGTGCGCCACACATAGCATGTACGTATAAAAAATAACTCAAATAACTAGTGCCTCGACCAAGTTTAGGAAAGACACTTACCTCAAGCAAGCCAAATCAATACTCTAGAAGTGCCATCCCGCATGAATCGACCTCTGAACGGATCAAAACTAGCCAAAAGTAACTCAGAAATATCAAATAATGCCATAGAAATCAAACCCAAATGATAAAGGTCGAATCTTTAATCAAATACTAAAATTCAACCTAGGCCCACACCTCGAAATTTGACAAAACCAATAAATTCCGACAACCAATTCAAATTGGAGTTCAACCTTACTAGATTAACTCAAATCCGACTCCAAATCGATGATCAAAACCTATTTATTCACTTTAGAAATGTTTTGACAAAAATCCCAATTTCTCTTTTAGATTCATCACTCAAATTCCAAAATCAAAGATGGAATAATGTACAATAATCAAATTCGAGTAAAAAATACTTATCCCACTCCAAATGGGGAAATCGTCTCAAGAATCGCCCAAATCCGATCTCTTAATCTCATAATGTGATAAAATGACTCAGAGTCCGAAAATACAAAGATATACCTCTGCTTCGGATGTACCCTTCGTGATAGTGGGATCCACTTCACGATCGTGAAGCACAAAATAAATTCTTCCAAATAAATTCACTATGGGTTCGCAGCCCTAGGCTCGCGATCCTGATGCATAATAAGCCAACCCTTTGCGACCGTGGTATAGACCTCCCGAACGCGAAACCAACACCACCAGCTCCTAGCTCCCCTTCTCGAATGCAGTTGACTTCATGCGAATGCGAAGAACACTCTCCTCTAGTCCATTTTCCTTATCCGCAAATTCGGTGGGTCCTATGCGAATGCAATAAACTACCAATCCAACTGACAAAATACTCCATGCGATCGCAACTCTGCTCACATGGTCGCGAAGCTCAATTGGAGCACCAGAAAACTAGCATCTCATGCCAACTCCAGAGTGGTCCGAAATCAATCTAGGATACATCCGAGCCCCTCGGCACCCAGTCCGAACATGTCAACAAGTCCTAAACATAACACGGACCTACTCGAGGCCTCAAATCCCATAAATAACATCAAAACCATGAACACAACTCAATTCGAGCTTAATGAACTATTTCAAATTTCTAAATTCCAAACTTAAGTCGAACAAGTCTAAACAACTCGTAATCACCTCAAATTTTGAACATAAGATACAAATGACATAACAAACCAATTTCATCTCCCAGAACAACAATCCGAACATCATAATATCAAATTCAACTTTCGGTCAAACCTATGAACTTTCCAAATCTTCGAATTGCTAACTTTCGCCAATTAGAGCCAAAACCTTCTAGAACCATCCAATACAAATTCGGACATACGCCCAAGTCCAAAATCACCATCAGGGTCTAACGGAACCATCAAAGCTCCGGTCCGAAGACAAAAATATAAAAGTCAAACTTGGTCAACATTTTCAACTTAAAGCTTCTAAATTGGAAATCATTCTACCAAATCAATATTGAAACACGCAAGTCATAATACATCACATGAAGATACTCAGGGGTCGTTTGGTAGGCTGTATTAAGAAAAATAATCCCCGTATAAAAATTTAATCCGTCCAATACCATGTTTGGTTGGTCAATTCAATTTACTCCTACCTAATACATGGATTAGTTATACCTCATATGAGGGATTAACTAATACCAAGGAAAGAAGGGATTACTAATCCCTGGATTAGCTATACATGGATAAGACTTAAAATTACTAAATCCAGACTTATACATTGCATAATTAATTTTTAATACAATGAACCAAACACTTGATAAAAAATAATCCCAGCACTACAATCCCTGCATTACTAATCCCTGTATTACTAATCTCTGCATTACTAATCCCTGCATTACTTGTGTTCGTACCAAACGACCCCTCAAGACCTAAAACTACCAAACACAATGCAAATGCTCAAAATGATCGGTTGGGTCGTTACAAACTTTTGAGTAAACGACCTCAAAATAGGGATTTGATGTTTTCAATAAGATTTTGGATTTAAAAGAGAACTTCAAGGTCTGCGGACGGTGTAAAAGTTGCCTATAGTCTCCCAAAGTTTGTTGCTACCAAACTTTAGAGATCACCTCGTCCAGAAGTATCTGGATCTGCACACGAAGTGTAGAGTGTAGTATGACTACAACCCACCCCATGTACTCAATAAGTAACAAAACTAACCTTGGACTGAAAGTAGTGACGAGCTTAGAAAAAACAGGTAGAGACTAATGTTAATAACCAATAACAGTTCAAGATATAAAGGAAAACAGTCTAAGCATGTAGCTCAATGATATCATGTTAGCTCGTTCACACATCAGGAATTTAGGCATGCTTTCCATTTATAACAATTTAAGCCCAACACGGATAAAATATTTCATTTATCAGCTAGCATGAGGAAAGTACATCTTTATGCCTACATGTCCAATATACATGTCAAATCAACAATATCACAGTGGATCTAACAAGAATAATCACACTTACCACTGTACGGGTGCCTGGCATAACTATCCCTCATCAAGCATGTATATGAAACATTGTGCCTACACCTACTACTGGTACGTCAGACTCCGAAGGGCGGATCCTGCCCAAGCGCTAATCATAATCATACAGCCCAATAGTGAGGCTTGGTGCATGCATCTCCCCATATCAACAACACTTATCCCAATATAGGCCTGGTGTATGCATCACCGCAAAATCAATATCAAATCGGCTCTATGGCCCAAGTTCAGTCATATAACGTTCAAGTCTCAAATAAACACATCTCACAATACTTAGTTTAACATTGTTACATATAGGAGGCATCAACAACATGTAAGGAATCAAATAAGATAGTACTGATATGGAGATATCATAGACGGATATAGCATCAAGACTGAGAACAAGTGTACAAATAAGACAAGTAGCTCAGAAATAGCAAGAATAGACCTATAGAGTCTCAAACAAATAGCACATAGCCTAGACATGATTTCTAACATGAATCAAAACTCAAATAAACATACAGGTTTAGAAACACGGGTGTAACGCAGCATGATAGCCAACTAATCCCATAGTATTCTAAAAGTCATCTCAAATCATGAACACGCACACCCGTCACCTAGTGCGTACGTCTCCCGAATACCTCTCATATAACGTACTTCCCATGGTTAAATACCCTCAAATCCAAGTGTAGATATGTTACTTACCTCAAAACAAATAAATCAATACTCCAAAAAGCCCTTGCCACGCGAATTAGCCTCTGAGTGACTCGAATCTAGCCAAAGAAACTTAATAACATTAATAATAGCCGCAGAGAACTATTTCAAATAATAAAGGTAAAGTCTTGAATCGAATGTACAAAGTCAACTCCGGGCTCGCATCCCGAAACCCAACAAAATTCACAAATTCCGAACACCCATTCAAATACGAGTCCAACCATATTTCACCCAATTCCATCTACAAATCGACCATCAAATCACAAAATCTCACTCTCCAATAACATAGTCTAAAATTCACAAATTTCACTTCAAATTCACATAAACTAGGTATAATAATCAATGCGTAATCAATATCTAACAACAAAATTAATTAATCTTAACTCACCTCTTCAGTTTTAGCAAAAAGCCTCTCAAAAATCGCCTCCAACCGAATTTCAAAATCCAACATATGAGAAAAATGACCAAACCCTCGTTTTAATACTTTTGTCCAGCGATTCTCCTATTTGCATCTCCATTGGTCGCACCTGCGATGCCGCTTTTACGGTCAAATTTCTGCTTCTGCAGAAATTACTTAAGTCTCGGCCTCGCGCACCAGTGGTCTCATTTGTGCCCAGTGGGATCACTCTTCTATGATCCTCTCTCCGCATATGTGGATTCCTAACTTTCGTCCAAATTTTGCTTCTGCGCTCTAACTTCCGAATCTGCGGGCTCGCTGATGTAGCAACTACCTCGCATATGCGATCCTCACAAAGTCCATCCTAGCCCGCTACTGCGACCATCTTCCGCATCTGCAGATACCCTTCCAAACCTGCAGACTCATCCTACCCCAGCCTTATCTTCATCGGTGCTCCACAGGCTGCTTCTACGGCATCGCACCTGCGGCAATTCCCTCGCAGGTGCGATTGCACCTGAACTCCCAAGCTTTAGCAATCCTTCAATGTCCAAAAATTATCCGTCAACCACCTGTATCACAACTGAGGCCCTCAGGACCCCATCCAAACATACTAACAAGTCCTAAAATACAATATGAACTTACTCGAAGTCTCAAATTATATTAAACAACATCACAACCGCGAATCGCACCCCAATTCAAGCCTAATGAACCTAATGAACTTCTAACTTCCAAAACTTGTGCCGAACCATATCAAATTAACTCCAAATTACCTCAAATTTTGCATGCAAGTCCTAAATGACTCAATAGACCTAATCGAACTCCCGCAAAAAAAAATCGGACTTAGTATAAACAAAGTCAACTCTCGGTCAAACCTCTTCATCTTGCAAACCTTCAACTTTTCAACTTTCGTCAAAAAGCCTCAATTCAATCTACGGACCTCCAAATTAACATTCGGGCATACGTCTAAGTCCACCATGTGAAGCCATTGGAACCATCAAAATATGATTCCGAAATCGTCTACACAAAAATCAAACTCCGGTCAACTCTTTCAACTTAAGACATCAACTTGGAACTAAGTATCCCAATTCACTCCAAAACATCCCCAAAACCAGTTCCACCACCCCGATGAGACACATAACCACCAATGAACATAGAATAAGAGTAAATAAGGGAACGGGGATACAATGCACAAGACAACTGGCCGGATCCTTACATTCTCCGCTTTTTAAACAAATGTTGGTCCTCGAACGAGTCCAGAATCATACGTGGAGTCTCAAATGGGTGGGGATATATTCTCCCGATCTCCTGCTCGGTCTCCCACGTAGACTCTTTCACTGGCTGACCTCTCTAATGAACTTTCACTGATGCTATACTCTTCGACCTCAACATCTAAACATGCTGTTCCAAAATGGCCACCGGCTCTACATCATAAGTCAGATCCCCATCTAGTGGTACCGTCCTGAAGTCCAAAATATGTGACGGATGACCTTAATACTTTCGGCGCATAGAAACATGAAACACTAGGTGAACACCCGATAGACTAGGTGGCAAGACAAGTCTGTATGCCATCTATCCAATACTCTCAAGCACCTCAAAAGGACCAATATACCGAGGGCTCAACTTGCCCTTTTTCCTGAACCTCATCACACCCTTCATGGGCGAAACTCTGAGCAAATCCTTCTCACCTACCATATATGCAACATCACGAACCTTCTTATCAGCACAACTCTTCTGCCTGGACTGTATTGCACGGAGCTATTCCTGGATCTACTTCACCTCTTCCAAGGCATCATGGACTAAATCAGTGCCCAAAAACCTACCCTCCCCATGCTCGAACCAACCAACTAGAGACCGACATCTCCTCTCCTATAAGGCCTCATAAGGAGCCATCTGGATACTCGACAGAAAGTTGTTGTTGCAGGCGAACACTACAAACGGAAGAAATTGATCCCATGAACCTCCAAAATCAATAACATAGGCACGTAACATGTCCTCCAAGATCTGGATAGTGCGCTCGAACTACCCATCCGTCTAGGATGGAATAATGTACTTAACTTTAACCGTTTGACCAACTCTCGCTGCACCGCTGTCCAAAGTATGATGTGAACTGCGTGCCTCGGTCCAAAATGATGGAAACGGGCAAGCCATGCAGGCGGATAATCTCCCGAATGTAAATCTGAGCCAACCGCTCTGAAGAATATGAAGTCATCACCGGAATGAGATATGAGAATTAAGTTAGGCGGTCCATAATAACCCAGACTGTATCATATTTCTTCAAGGTCCGTGGAAAGCCTACCACGAAATCCATAGTGATGTGCTCCCATTTTCACAATGGTATTTCCAATCTCTAAGTCAACCCTCGCGGTTTCTAATGCTCATACTTCACCTGTTGACTATTCAAACACCGTTAGACATAAGGAACAATATCTTCTTCATTCTCCGCCACTAATAGTGCTGCTTCAATCTCAACCCATCAAAATTTTGAACATAAATTTGTCCTTAAAGCTGCATAACACCCTTATCACCAATCACAAACTCCATGGCACCACCCCGCTGAACCATGTCCCTCAACACCATTAAGTGAGGATCATCAAACTGACGAGCCTTGATACACTCCAACAACGATGACTGGGCCATAACGCAAGCAAGAACCCCGCTAGATTCCAAAAGATCCAATCTCACAAACTGATTGGCCAAAACTGGAACATCCATGGCTAATGGCCTCTCTGTTGCCGGCAAATATGCCAAACTGCCCATACTCTCAACCTTCGTACTCAAAGCATCGGCCACGTTGGACTTCCTCTGATTATATAATATGGTAATATCATAGTCTTTCAGCAACTCTAGCTATCTCCGTTGCCGCAAATAAGGTCTTTCTGCTTGAACAGGTGCTGGAGACTCTGATGGTCAGTATAGACCTCACATGGAACGCCGTATAGATAATGCATCAAAATCTTCTACACGTGAACAATGACTTCCAACTCTAAATTATGCATAGAGTAATTCTTCTCATGAACCTTTAACTGTCGAGAGGTATATGCAGTCACCCTACAGTCATGGATCAACACTACGCCGAGCCCAATACGCGATACATCATACTACATGGTGTAAGAAACCTATAGGCAACACCAACACTGGGTTGTAGTCAATGCATTTTTGTGCTTCTGAAAGCTCTCCTCACTCTATGGGTAAAATAGGAAAAGTTTCAAAGTTAATTTCCCAAAAAACCTCGCCAAGTCAAATTGTATCCTCAACTGTAACACACAGCTGAAACATGATGAATTCCAGAAGCTTATTTTCTTTGGCCCTTCAGGCCACTCTTGAACCGTAGCCAACAGTTGGTGAAACCGTGTCACCCGGTTTGACTTGGGGTCTTGATTCATCAATTCTCAAGACTCCAAACATGGTATTCTTTGCATGAATCCACCAAGGGACTCTCCAAATAATTTCTAGTCAATTGTTGAAGATCATGTAGCTCCTCTGTGTGCATCCCTCAAGCGTTTTTGGACTTGGAGCGAGTTAACGGTCCACTAGATAATTCGGGGGGTCATCTTCAATATTCCTTGCTTTGCTCGGACTATCTAGGATCGTATCAATTCCTCCCTCTTGGAAAGTATTCGTCCATGAATCTAACATAACTGCACCAAAAAGAGATAAGTCAGAAACATTAAATGTCGAACTCACCTTAAACTCACCTGCGCGATCCAACTTGTAAGCATTGTCGCAAACCTTCTCAAGAACTTGGTATGGTCAATCGCCACGAGGATTTAACTTGAAATTCCATTTATCAAGAAACCATTCCTTCCTCAAGTGAACCCAAACCCAATCACCAGGTTTGAAAATAACTTGTTTTCTTCCTTTGTTAGCTATATTGGCAACCTTTTCATATGTCTTCTCCAATTACAACCGCGCTTGCTCATGAACCCTCTTCAATGCTTCATCCTTGTTCTTACCATCTACACAACATCGCTCATAGGCAGAGGAATCAAATCCAAAGGTGTTAGCGGATTAAAGCCACATACTACCTCAAAAGGAGACTAAACTGTGGAAGATTGAATAGATCTATCAAAAGCAAACTCAATCAACGGTAAATGCTCCTCCTAAGAAGTGTACTTACCCCTAAGTGCAGCTCGCAACATACTACCCAAAGTCCTATTGACTACCTCAGTCTGACCATCAATTTGGCGGTGACAAGTAGTGGAATACAATAGTAGTTCCCAACTTAGACCACAAAGTTCTCAAAAATTGGCTAAGAAACTTAGTCCCTATCACTAACGATGGACCTAGGAACCCCATGTAATCTCAAACCCTCTCTCTCAAATAATGTTGCTACGTAAGAATCATCATCTTTCTTGTGACAAGGAATAAAATGCGTCGTGTTAGAAAAATGGTCAACCACAACAAATATGCAATCATGTCCTTTCCTAGTGCTTGGTATGCCCAAAACAAAATCCATAAAAATATCTAACCTAGGACCCTTGGGAACATGCAATGGAGTATATAAACCATGTAACTTGACCTTCGATTTAGCCTAAAGACACTCGATACATCTACCTCAAACTCTACCGGCATCACTCCTTATATGGGACCAATAAAATTTTTCTTCTAGGTGCTCAAGTGTTTTAGAAACTCCAAGATGCCCCATCAATCCACCACTATATGCCTCTGCAACAAACAATTCCCACAAAGAACATCTAGGGACACCGAATTTTCCATTCACAAACAAGTAACATCATCTATAAGGAATCCCTCAAGCACACCCAATTTACGTTACTTGTACTTACTACTAAAATCTGGGTCACTATCATATAAATCATTATTATTCTCGAACCCCATCAAATTAGTAGTAAAGACATTGATAAGAACATATCGTCTAAAAAGCGCATTAGCCAAAACATATCTTTGCATTACTTATAGTGGATAACATATGGAAAGGTCTCTATAAACTCTACCCACTTAGCTAGTCTTCTCTTTAACTTAGACTGACACATTAGAAGTGTCGCGACCCAACCTCGGGGGCCCGCGACCGGGCACCGAACCCTGCTTGCAGAGTACCGGCGAACCCTGTACATGACTACCCTTACTATTCGTAAGGTGCACATACTTGCCAACACGGCAATAACGACATTATACCTGTCGACTATAATGACATTACCTGTCGCAACAATATACCATAATATAAACATACATTCACCACAACATAACCCACTGGGCTATATACAAAACCATACACACAATACATATGGTGCCAACTAGGCGACGTAATTACGCATAGCCCATCTCCTGTTTATACATACTGACAATTTGTCTAATGAGCCTCTATGGAATGTATACAAAAATACTTAGTCGGAACAGGACCCCGACATGCCCAAAAACATCTATACATCAAAACATACCCAAGTATAGCAGGTCCGGAAGATGAACCTTGCTATGTCTGCTGAACTGATAGCCTACTGTGGTGGAGGAACTCCGTCTGTCAATCTATTTGGACCTGCAGCACGATATGCAGCGTCCACAAACAAAGGACGTCAGTACGGAAAATGTATTGAGTATGTAAGACAGGAATACAACTGAAAACAGTAACATAAGCAATATAATAGAAGCATACAGCTCATAACAATGGAAATTTACCTCTGAGGGTAGCATACCTTACATATTCATTATAAAACTTATTTCCATCATTTCAGAGATTTAAGACATAATTCATTCTTCCAAGCCCGTTACTTTCATACGGGTTCATTGAATCCAATGCATTAAGTATTCATCTCTTTAGTTTACACCTGCTTTACTGTGGGTTTCTTACTTTAAGAAAATCGTGCAAATACATTCATCATATATTCAATCCCTTTATACAATCATCGCACATACGTCCTCATAGGACCATAATCAATAAATATGCCTCCATGGGCTCATAATCATAATCATCGTTACCATTATCGTTATCACATATATTCACACACACATATGCCTCCTCGGGCTCATAATTATATCATAACTATAGTCATAACCTCGCCTTTGCGAGTTTTATAAAAGCATATGCCTCCTTGGGCTCGTACTTATTAATACCATTATTACTATTATCACATACCCGACTAATCGGTGTTTATACGTCATCATTGCCCCGCCGAAGTCATTATGGCTCGGTGTATCGTCATTAGCCCGGCCAATTCATTATGGCTCGGTGTATCGTCATTAGCCCGGCCAGTTC
>MCJB01001694.1:4811-19191 GCA_002018475.1 Nicotiana obtusifolia
ATTGAGTAAAAAAGTGCCAAACAAGAGATGGTTCGGCCCGTCTAGGAGGTCTTCTATCAAATGTAGGGGTTAATACAGGAGGGTCATCAGTCGAGTTATTATTAGGACTAGTAGGTGTATCTTCTAAATCGGGTTGCGTTTCATTTATATCGGGTTGGGATTCATCTACAACATTATTTTCATTACCATAAAGAGCGTTCATTATATCGTCATCTAATCGAGTACCGGGTGCAACATCATGATATAATGGAGTATCGGAAAATTGAAAACAAGGGTGATCACTATCTAAAATAATAGGTCCAGAAGGACGGGTAAGAGGGGGAGGAGGAGTAGCTTGGCTACTAGATTGGCCAATTTTAGATTTTCCCTTGCCCTCACCACCGAACATTTTTTTCAAAGAAAAATCCATATTAATTATAATTAAACTAATTAAAACAAACACAACAATATATTAAAAATTAAATAGTTGGAACGAGGTTACCGATTTGACGAACAACTTCTTGAAAATTGATAATTGTTGAAGACTTGAAGACTTTAATACTTCAATTCGCCAACTTACACAATTTTCCACGAAATTGCAATAATAATATGAGCACTTATGAAAATAATTAGAGAGATTTTGTGAGTTAAAAATGAAAGAATGGGGGGGTATTTATAGGTGGGAATAGGTAAAAAGTGTATTTATAAAAAGTTTGGGGTTAAATTAAAGTTTGGGGGCCAAAATGGCTATTTTTGGAACCCCAAACGGTCAAATTGAGGCTCCAACGGCTAGATTTTAAATCTGACCGTTGGGCCATTTTTAAAAAAAAAAATTTTTTTTTTTTTTAAATTATAGCCGTTGGGACCGGCCCAGGGCCGCTGGGACCGGACCAGGCCCGCGCAGCCGTTCCCGGGCCTACCGGGCTTTTTTTTTTAACCGGCCCGTCGCGGGCTTTGCACCATTTGAGGCCCAAGCACGGTAGGGACCGGACCACAGGCCCGTTAGGCCCACCAGGACCGCGGGCCTGGGCCGGTCCTGGGCTAGGCCCACCGTGGGCCACAGCATTACTATAGACTGCTAAATATGAAGTATCCTTAGTGTAGCGCAAGTTTATAGCTGTCTTGAAGCGGGAAGAAAAAATTTGCTTCATGTTACTAGCCAGTCTGTTATAAATGATATATGGATACATAGAAGAGAGATTAATACTATTTTTTAGTTCCCATAATCAACTTGCAACTAAGATTTAAAGAGTTTTTCTACAGGAAAAGTTTATACGGATATTGTTGGAAGTGCATATTATGTGGCTCCTGAGGTGTTACGGCATAACTATGGGACGGAGATAGACATCTGGAGTGCTGGAGTCATGTTATACATTCTGTTGAGCGGTTTTCCTCCTTTCTCGGCTGGTAAGTGGATTTTTTGCCTAGAACAGTATCTTAGTTGTATGGTACATCTTAGTGTTTGGGCTAAACAAACCCAAAGTCACTCTTAACATGATGCTATATTGCTTGCTTTGGACAGTTTTCCCCAAAGACCTCATACTATAAAGAGTATTTCTTATCCACTTCCAACATGGAACTTTATTCACATACACAACATTAGCTGATCAGCAATTTGTGTTTAATATTCTCTTGTATATCAGAGACCGAAGAAGGAATATTTGAAGAGATACTTAAAGGCCACGTGGATCTTGAAAGCTCTCCCTGGCCTTCTATATCTGCCTCAGCGAAGGATCTTGTCAAGAAAATGTTGACACTGGATCCTAAGAGAAGGATCACTGCAGATCAAGCCCTCGGTAAGCGGACATACAAATGTTAGCTTCTATCAATAAATCTGCAAAGTTTTAATCCTTATTCAGGTAATACGGTGAGGATATTTCCCCAGTATCAAATGCAAGATGGACTCTATTCTCGCTTGATATCTCACTGATGCTCCTGTCTCACAAATGATTTATATATAGACACATAATTCAAGTTTGTCACATTTTAGATTATTGTACAATTTTTTTATATCGCAACAAAATATGAATCTTGATACATGAACCAGAACATCCATGGCTGAAGAAAGATGGTGAGGCATCGGACAAGCCTATCGATAGTGCTGTTTTGGTCAGGATGAAGCAATTCAGAGCAATGAACAAGATGAAGAAGCTTGCCCTCAAGGTAATAACCACTTGGCTTAACATGTCTCCAGCATATTGTAAAGTTTCATATTAGAAAAGCGATGAGATACTTAGTATATCCGTTCGTTAGTTTCTTATTCCTTTCTCCCCCCTCTGATGATGTAGTATCTACTGCTTAAAGGTTATTGCAGAGAATTTATCAGAAGAAGAAATCAAGGGACTTAAGCAAATGTTTAGCAACATAGATACTGATGGAAGTGGTACAATCACATATGAAGAGCTTAAAACTGGATTATCTAGGCTAGGATCCAAGCTCACGGAAGCTGAAATAAAGCAGCTGATGGAAGCAGTAAGATTTTGCAATCTTTTGATTTTCCTGAGATCGTTTTATGTGCAGTCAAAGTTAAAACAAAAGCCTACCTCATATAACAAAGTTAAGATTTTCCTTCAAATTATTCCTCTTTCAGGCTGATGTTGACAAAAGTGGGAGTATAGACTACATTGAGTTCATTACTGCTACCACGCATCGACACAGACTTGAAAAAGAAGAAAACTTGTTCAAGGCTTTTTTGTATTTTGACAAGGATTGTAGTGGGTATGTATTCCCATTTTCTTGCAAATGTGTTTGTTCAAAGTTAAACTTGATTTATAACCGGCATCATACTGCTTTTGGAATCACCAGATTTATAACAAGAGATGAGCTCAGACATGCTATGACCGAGTATGGAATGGGGGATGAAGCTACAATCGATGAAATTCTTGATGACGTTGATACAGATAAAGTTCGTGTTTTCTCATAAGCTATATCCAATTCTAATTTCTTTTCCAAGGTTTTTGTTACATATGTGGTTTGCTTTAACTATGCAGGATGGAAAAATTAACTATGATGAGTTTGTTGCAATGATGAAAAGAGGTACGGTTGATGGTGAAGGAAATCATTGATACGTTAACCATTATGCTCTTGCCCTCATTTCTTGCAAATGTGGATCAACATGAGTGTAAAATGGCAAGCATTCTCTATCAATAAGATCTTTCACTAGTTGAATTTGGGTAGTTTAATTTGCTCAAGCTGACCTCGTTTATAGTACTGCATTTGTACTATACCAAGAATAAGATCCATTTACATTGAAGTGCACCTTACCTCATATTTTGGTGTGGAAAATGATCTTTTAATGTGATTTAATTGGTTTCTGTATGTAAAAGCTTGCTAGTTATTTTTGTGAAAATGGATCAAAGGAAACTTACCTAGTAGTAGGGTAAGGGCAGCCCGGTGCACAAAGCTTCCGCTATGCACCGGGTCCGGGAAGGGCCGAACCGCAAGGGTCTGTTGTACGCAACCTTACCCTGCATTTCAACAAGATGCTATTTACACAGCTCAAACCCATGACCTCTTGGTCACGTGACTCCCCTTCTAACCTAGGGGTAGTTGATTTTATTATTTTCCATCTCAATTGTTAAACACACAAACCTTTTAAATCCCAAGCTATATAAAGAACTATGTAACTCCATCTCAATTGTTAAACACACAAACCTCTTAAATCCCAAGCTATATAAAGAACTATGTAACTCCACGAACTTATGATTATATCCTCAAAAAGACATACAATAAATTTGAATAGAAACAAGTTAACTATTACACATGATAAAGAGGCTAATCAGAATTAGTTGACAGTAACTTTGCCAACCATTCCAGCACCCTGGTGAGGTGCACAGTAAAAACTGTAGGTTCCTTTCTCACTCAAAGTGACAGAGTAAGTCTCCCCAGGTCCATTGAGAAGGTCCTCTTCAGACATTGAAATCTTAGATGCATCAACACCAGCTGGGATTTCATCTTCATCAAATACAACGTTGTGGGGGAAACCGGCATTGTTCTTGAACGTAATTTTCTCACCGGCGCTAACGCTGAAGTTTCCAGGAACAAAAGCAAGACCGCCATCATCGCTACCAAGCAATACTTCAATTGCTAAGGCATTGCTAGCTAGTATTGCACTTGCAGCTGTGGCAACTACAACTGCACCTACATCTTTTAGTGAAGCCTTTACTACCATTTTGGATGTTTGGTTGGTGGACACCATTTTGGCTACATTGCTAATTTTGGAAGATGTACCGGATTTAAGGCCACTGAATGATGGGATAGTAACTGCAGCAGAGGTTACACTGGCCATTGTCTTCCTTTTCACTATTCTTGTTACTTCTCTAACTGGATAAGTGAAAACTTGGGATCAAGAAAGATAAGGAGAGATGATGAGGTTATATTATGTGTTTGATTGAGAGGGAATAATGGATTTTCTTGATGTGTGGTGTGTGTTTGTGGATGTGTAGGTGGTGAAATGATGAGTTGTTATCTGCTAGGAAGGAATGCTATTGGCAGAGATGGATTATATACTCTGACGTGGAAATGGATTTATATCAATAGGAGTATTTGTGAGATGGAAAGTAAAAGAGTATTGGGCTACCAAAAAGTGAATTTTCCGAGGGCAAAATAAAAAATTGGCCACTCGGTTAAAACTAATGGTATAGAGGACTAAATTTTTGCCTTAGTTCTTCAGATTAAAGTATCTCGGTATCAGCCATCAGGTTGGGGTTTTAGTGATTCATAATTTCTTTTTAATAATTGTGATGTCCGGATCAGCTTGTCCACACCTTGACTAATTCCACGAGATTACATGTTATCTCCCATATTGACAATTTCTGTCTTCAACTTGAACTATATTTAAAATTGAATAATTTATTATGGTACTTGTACTATGCTCCCACCTAGTGTCAAAATTTTAGATATGTGCAGTCCGTATGATATTTTTGCAATTGACGACAAGGAATACTTTGTCCATTTTCCTTTTCTGATCTTCATTGTGTGGCATTGAAATGAGACACTGTGTAAAGAGGGCGGAAAATTACCAGCCCAACACTTGAAAGATGACAAGATTTCCAGCATAAGCAAGTTTTCCCCCAGATAGTAGATAAATTCAAGTTCGCCTACTTCTTCGTTGATATTTCATTGTAATTCTATAAAGATTGCAAACTGAAAAAGTTATCTAAGCGAAAAGACATTATGAAATAAATGCTAAATAAGGTGAATGAATACGTATAACTTCATAAATAGTTCCCCTGCATGAAGTGAGGACTCTGATCGAACATACCTATGTCAATTTTTCATGTCTGGAATTGATGTTCCATTTTATCATTCTGGCTTGCCAAATGAACATGGCAATGTCACCCTAACATTGCCCTCCCATCGATTACGACATCCCTGTTGAGAGTAAAACATGTTCGATACCTCGATTTTTTCATGATTTTTTTTATCTGTTTAAATTTTGATGGACAGAATTACCTGATATCTATATTGATGAGAGATAACAAGTACTTGTGTGTATGCAAATTTGCTCTAACACCATCATTTTAAAACACTGAAACAAAAAAAAAAAACTAAGAGGCATAAGTATTCCCTTTTGATCCAAAGAGTATTTCACATGGATATAGGAATTGATAAACAAGAAAATTTGACAAACAAAAAGTACATTATATTATACTACTATCCTTGAGGGAACTCCTTCATGAGGATGTTACTTCCATTTTATACTCCTTTTGGGTTCGTTAGGGTACTCGGATGTACTACCCGTCCCTTACTATTGACTATGTTGTACTACAACTGTACTATTCTCTACATCAATTTTGTTCCTCGTCAAACATTATAGTACACCATTTTTTTGGTCTAACCTTCTACGGGCAACTCTGTTTTAAAAGATCAAGGTCTTAACTAATTCGGATTAAGCGATTGTGAAATTTTGGGACTACTCTACTTAATTAACTGCAACCATTTCATCGTCAAAATTCTACATCCACTGGCCTAACCTTCTACAACGTTTTAAAAGACAAATGTCATGAACCGTCACATTATTATGCCACGTAGGTGTTATTTGGCATATATTAGACAAGCACATGTGGGAAGGTTCTAGAGAAATATGAAGATTTCTCATGGAAGACCTTAGAACCCTATGGAATTGTTAGGAAAGTCTTAATAATTTTCTAGTTATGTAGAATATTCTAGAGAAGAGACTTGTAAATAATAAGGACCTTGTGTAATAATTATTATTTACTCACTAGCCCCTATGAAACTAGTATATAAAGGGGGTTATTCATTTGTAACTCATCAAGCAAAATAATTAAGTTCTCTACAATAAAAAGCTTCAAGTTTTTCTTGTCTTTTTTATCTAACATTTCCTTAGCGATCTTGAGTATAGTATTTTAAGCTGACTTGGCACAGCAAAATCGTGACCGAATTGTATAAGATCATAAACAAATTATCAAGTATCGCACGTACGCTTAGTTCAAGACTAAGGACGTGACACAAAAGTCCTAAACAATTTGGAGTAAGAGAAATCTAATATTACAACTTTCAAAAGGGATGTATTTTGGGAAAATTATACTATATGCCCACACAACCAAAAATTATTACTCGTAAATATCCATCTTAAACCTTATTACATCAGCTACATATTTGAGGCAACCCATCCCTGCTATTCAAACTTATATCTACTTTTTGCTCATCAATAGATCATCTATCTTCGGCGGTGGCATTTTCCCTCAATCTTCTTTCGTGACTTTTCTCTTCACGCAACTGTCCAGTTTCTCTCTTTCTTCCTCAATTTATTCATTTGATCAATTAATCATTAACTCGTGATTTTTATTGATTCACCGAATCCTAAAAAAAATCTGTTGATGCCTTTTGTCTCGAAGCTTGTTGTCTCACTACTTGTGACCAAGCTGTTAGTGAATCTTAGGATATTCGATTGACTGAATTTTCAGAGATTTGTTGTAAGAAAAATAAGATCCATCGAAGAAGGACCTGGAAGCTTGAAACTCATAAATTGAATTTATTGAGTTTGTAGTTGTTTTGAATCAAAACTGACTAGCGGGTGTTTGAAATACTGATTGAAAATTGTGGCTAAATTTAAAGTAAACTTGTGGAGATTTTGGAGTTAATTTTTGGAATGTGACTCGAAATTAAGTGAAACTAGCAAATAATATGAAACGTATTATATACCAAAATGGTATATTGTATACCATTTTGATATATAATATTTAATTCGATCAAATACAATGTATTGCATAATATACAGTTACAGTATATAGTAGCATACTATTTTAGTATACAGTATAATGTAATAGTATACTGTTGAATGAAGAACACAAGATACTATTGGTATATTGTATGCCATTTTGATATACAATATATAATTCGATACTATACAGTTTACTACGAATAATGCAACAATGTGCTGTCATAATTGAGTGTTTTTCAATTTTTTAATTTTTCTAACTGGGTTCTTTGTTTAAAAAATTTAACAATTCTCATGATTCGTGTAGATTGTTTCTTAAAAGAAGTGTTTGATGGAGTTCCATGGGTGTATTATTCACTGTCTTAGAAGTAGATGTAACAATAGATATAAAATAGTAATATATATATTTGGTATATCTATATACCATGCTAGTATACTACTGTGTAAAAGATTTTAGAATAATGATAGCCACTAATATGCTATTTTATTATATCGATATATTATTTTTGTTATACTAATATATATTTTGATATACAATATTCCAGAAATATTTGCACTAACAAACATATACTATAAAAGTTGTTAAAAAATAAAAAAGGAAATAAAAGGTAGGTAGTTTATATAGAGGAAAAAAAAAGATATTTATCTGAAAGGAGTAAAAAAATAAAATCAAATTAAGGAGAAAAATATAATCTGAAAAAATTAAATGGAATAAAAAAAAAAGAGAATGAAAAAAGAAAGAAATTTATTTGGCTGTTAATAGGTAGTGAAAGTAAATGGGGCTGAAGGGTATGGTCAGGTAAATAATTTAGGTGCATGGGTATTTTTTGTGCTATTTGTACATCATACCCCTTTACAATTTTAAAATTAAGAAAATGACCTTTTTAGATTTCTTATGTGTAGTAAATCTTTCATGTGTACAAAAAAAGTAGGGTCATAAAACTAAAAACAAGTTTGTAAAGGGCCACAAAACCTTATTTTAAAAAGGGATTTTTACCTTCCTATATTATATATGAAATTTTATTACCCTCCTTAATCAAGTTTTAACTTAATTACATGGCCATATACAATTTACCAATTATATACAAATTAGTTTTAAATGAGTATTCCTTTAAATTATGAATTGAATAAGGAATCAATTATTTCTCATCCCTATTCTCTCTCTCTCTCCGTCTCTCTCTCATGCGTGCTCTCTCTCTCCGTCTTTCTTTGTCTCTCTATCTCTCATTCTCTTTTCTTTCCCCAATTTTTCTTCCTCTGATGTTCTCTACTTTTTATCCTTTCATGTTGTATATATTTTTAATGAAATTTATCAATGGATTTCAATCGTTTTACTATAGAGTTTTAACTTTGCAATTTTCTTTCATGTTGCACAATTGGTGTTCAAATTGAAATTGTCAATCAATAAATTTTGAAGGTGTTTGACTCCCCACCATTGAAAGCCATTAAAAAGCTTTGATGCTTTGAAATCGAATTTGGGTTTTCAAAAATCATTATTTGTTTGGATTGGGTATTGTTGCAGATAATTGAGAATATTGTTTGGAGTTTATATCTCAATTTTGAGGGTGTTTAGTGAAGATTAGACTTGATTTTGCCTAAATTTCAGATTGAAACTCGAAGAAGAAGAAGAAGAAGAAGAAGAAGAAGAAGAAGAAGAAGAAGAAGAAGAAGAAGAAGAACACAAGACATACAATATACTTACGAAATTGTAGTAAAGTTGTATGTAAATTGTATTTAAGTTGTATTCTGTTGTAAATATATACATTTTTTATTTGAATATTGTATGAAAATTCAAAAATAGTTGTATAATGTATGAATCGTTGTATGAAATTTGTATTTAAGTTATAAAGACTATCTTTTTACATAAAGCTGTTGATATGTATCAAAATTATTTTAAGAGCGGAAGTTTTGACTGTAATTTCAGAGAGGAAGAAGAACATATTACAAAATATATACAAATCATATACAAAATATATACAAAAGACATATTGTATAAAATTTGTATGAAAATTGTATTTAAGTTGTATGATGTTGTAGTTGTATTTAGTTTGGTTGAAATAATGAATGAAGGTTATAGATAAGTTATAATTAAATTGCATACTATATAATTAGTTGTATGAAATTTTGTTTACTGTGTATGTTGTTCTATTAGTCGCTATTGCCAGGGCAACGGGTCAATGCTTACTGCGAGAATAATGCGACAAAAATGGTACGAAAATTAAGAAGAACAAGTTATCTATTTAGAAAATAAAGACAGCAACCTACACAACACCTTGAGATCCCATTGCTGTCATCAATGTTGTGAAATCCACGATATGAGTATTCTATTATCCTTTTAGGAGGAATATAAGTGGATCAATTTAATATATGCCTATATAACAGTACAAAAGATCAGTACACACAAAAAGCTCCATAATCTTTCTTAACAGTAATGGTTACTTTTGCTTTATTGCAAAAATCCAGGACCTATAAATAAGGCAGCCCTAATTTTTTGAAGACTTTTATTATGTGTCTCGTTTCGACGCGTGAAGATGACAAAATTATAGAAAGTTTGGAAAATTTAAAGAAGAAAAAACCAATCACCGAGCCATCAGTTGTAAAAGAAGAAAAGTCAAACTGGAAGGAGTCTTATTAAAAGAGGAGCGAACAGAGAATAGAAAAAAGATGTAACTAAATCCCCTAAGTTAAGGCACTAATAATGAATTGTATATAATTTGTAAGTAATTCTTGTTTAGAACGGATAATATACAAAATTAAGACAATTTTAATAAATAAGTTTCAAATATTATATAGAAAGGAAATAATCCCTTTTAAAAACTGTCATGTATTTTTGCCTCTTTTGCTTGTTGGGCTTTTCTTTTGAACAGTTGTTCATTTGGTGGTGGTTGGGTGGTGTATGAGAGTTCAGAAAATGTCCCTATTTTTTTTATTTTTCTTTCTGTTTTGTAGCTTGTTAGGCCAAGTTAGAAAATTTTATTTATTTTGAGAAGTATTTTTTTTAAAAGTGCCTTTAAAAAAAGTATTTTTGATGAGAAGCAGTTTATGTTTGGCTAATCAATTTGAAAAGCACATTTGAGCAGAAATTAGTGTTGGCCAAGCTGTTAAAAGGTGCTTCTAAATATATTTTCTCAAAAGTGCTTTTCAAAAAAGTGCTTCTAGAGAGAAACTACTTGTTTCTGCTTCTCAAAAGCGGCATTTACTTCTACTCAAAAGCATTTTTTTTTTCTTCAAAAAGTTTGACGAAACACCTTAACTTTAAAAATAAAAAAACACTTTTGATAAAAAAAAAGCTTGGCCAAACAGGCTATTGAACTCTCAAACTTCTGTGGAGATCAATTAAAATAGTCTTAAAAATAAGGTTAATTTCAGGAGTCCCAGATTTTTATATTCTTTCAGGCTTAGGAGTTGGCCCACGGCTTGAGTGCCAATTGTCCAATTCCTTTGGAGTACTCGAATGTAACTTATGCAGATTCCAGTCTTATCAAATTCAACCTATTAAAATAAGGGAACAACCCATTAAAAAAACAAAAAAGAACAGATGTCATGTACCAAAATATCAAAAGATAACGAACTAGTATCACTAGCTAGCATATCTTCTTTCTATTCTTTTTTTTTTTTTTTGAGGGGAAAACTATATACTATTATCTTAACGTGACTATTATTTTTAAAAGGCAATGCGCAGTCTGCGAGATGAATACGTGTTACATAAACATATTAAGTAGGAGGATTATTTATGCCTCATTTTTTATTGGATGTTGTTGATTTGTAGAAGACAAGCAGAGGACAGAGCAGAATAGAATAGAAGGAGATAGTCGTGGACTGTGATTTGTTTTCTCTCTGCTTTTGAAATAGGAAGGCTCTTGACAAAACATATTAACGACACGTAGAGCCCTGTCCTTGTTTTTTCCTTTTCGTCTTTTCCATAGGCGTATAGCAATTGACAACTTGCGTCTGGACCATGAATATTCATCTCCAATTTGTATACTACTCCTTCAATAACGCATTTATATATGCACCAAATTGCGTGTTTTTCACCCTACGCCTTTATTGCAGAATTGTAATACCGGTTGGTTGGTAGGTTACTTAAACTTTCACTTTGTTGATAAATGTTCGATTTCCTATCTTGTTATTCTCTTTCACGTTTTCGTCTTTCCTTATGTATAAAAATATGTGATTTCTTAATTAATGATTATTAAACAGAGTATATTTTTTTAGTGAAGCAATAAATTATTAAGATCATTATAAATGTTTTTCAACATAAGATTTATTAATTTACTATAGTTAACTGCTGAGTACGATATGTATAGTAATGGACATAATTCAGTGCAAGTATCTAAATTTCTGTTGTTTTTAATAAATCAACCAGGAGCCAGATTTGTACGCTTCTATTAATACTATGCCTCTTAAAAAATTGTACAAACTATGGAGGTACAATTTGGTGCATATATAGAATATTCGAATTCTTTAAGATTCAAAAAAGAGGTAAGTATCGAATAGAGTATATACGCCTTTCTGAAAAGATGGGAAGAAATCGTAACGATAGCAACATAAGTCCCAAACTTTTGAAATAGCAGACGAATATTGTTTGTACTTATAATCGTGTTTAGTACAGGATTTAATTGGAACACCCGAATTTTTTCTTAGTTAGCCAAACCTTAAAGAGGAAGGGGGAGTAATTAGAAAAGTGCCATATCTTTGTGTACTCAATTCTTGTGAAGTGTAACTTTAACTCCAGTGTGAATTATGTTGCTATCAGATATCTCAACTCTGATTGAGCACCACGTTAGCGTCTCAACTCTGATTGCCACACGTGGCATAGCTACGTTAAATATCGACTGAATACCCTTCACCGAAAAATTATATTATATATATAAATTAAATATAATTTTATATGGGTATATGTAATATTTCGAAGGGCGAACTTTTAAGCCTATTATTTAAAATATATTCATAATTTATAATATATTTAAAACTTAACCAATTCACCTAAAACTTCAGAACTAAGTATCCTGATTTTATGTATTCTAATTTTTGAACTGCTAATTTAAAATTTAGGACTTAGTGTCCTGCATTTTTAAGCTGCTAATGTGAAATTAAGGATTAAGTGTCCTGAATTTTTAAACTGCTAATTTGAAATTCAGGACTAGTTGTCTTGAATTTCTGAATTGCTAATTTAAAATTCAAGACAAAAGATTCGAATTTCTCGACACAATTTTCGAAACTGAAGTTTGAACTTTGATGTTTAAACTTCAGGACATTATATTCTGAAGGTTAAGCAAATTTTCTAATCTTTAAATATATTTTAGACTGTAAATATATTTTAAATGATATGATTAAAAATGACTACATGGTACTATTTTCACTATTTTAAACACCATTGATATAATTGAGACAGGTAGCCAACAGTCTAAGGGTGTTCAAACTAGAGTATTGTTTGCAGGTTCAAATCTTTTTGCCTCTTTTGTTACAAAACTACACAGGAACGCATTGGTCTGTTTCACTCTCTTTTTCAATCTAAAAATTCTTTAATAAATAACTCTTAGAACTTAAAATTTATGTAAAAAATAGATAGTCAATCTTAAAAGTAGTTTTTTAATTAAAAGTTATTTATTAAAAATATCTTACATAATTTAAAAATCAAACTGTAGAAAAGAATTTTTATAAAAAGATCTATGCAGACTACAAGCCGACTGACTCTTTCTTTCGTTTGGTTCTATGCTTAATTTTATTAATAGAATTTCTTTTATTATAATTTTTAATGGGAGTTCTGACTTATAAAATTGTAGTTCTCTTACAAATATTTTTACAGTATAGCTAAATATTACGTAGTTTGATTTAAATATTTGGTGCACCCATTCATTAAAAAATTATTTACTTTTTTTAAAGTTTGAACACTCTTAGCGCCACTAATTGCCACTACATAAGCGCTGCAATATTTATGATTTTTTTTGTAGATGAAAACATGAAAAAGAGCTTAAGTGAAGTGACTAAACGATCAGAATTCATACATATAATCGATGCCAATAGTTTGGAGTCAAAGTTTAATACTAGTTATTATTTTTGGTATTAACTATGAATATTACCATTAATAACAAAATTATACACCTATAGAGCACCTAGAATCTGCTAGGCCTCATGAGTTCTCTTCTAATTACAAATCCCGGAAAGCAAATACTGACACCTAAGAGCTCTACCTGTATTCTTCATGCTCTGTAGTCTAAGCTTAGTTTCTTGCTGTATCTTTGATATGGCAAAAATATGTATTTACATTTGTGTTCCTAAAGATTCTCCAGTTCCTAGCTTGTCATGTATGATATATCATGCCATTCCACACTGCTGAAATAACCATCTCTTTTTGAACTTGTTTCTAATGCCTTCTTTGTATCCATTGGAGGCTCTCTCTGATGCCCTTGTGCTGGAGCTGTATTCCTAGCCATATAGATAGTCAATTCCTGGCTGTTGTAATCCACGCACATTCAGCAAAAAGATGCGCCTGGGTTTCTAGTCTCCCTTGATCACATAAGCTGCATGATCCATCTGCCATTGGGATTTACATTCTAATAATTTTTGCCTTAGTTAGTAGCCTATCCTGATTGTTAGGAGAATATCTTTTATATTAGGAGAATATCTTTTATATTAGGAGATTATATTTTATATTAGGAGAGTATCTTTTATGTTAGGAGAATATCTTTTATTATTCCATATCTTCCATTGATTTGACTTAGTCCCTATTGGTCTTTGATTTGTATTCTAGCACTATAAACAGGGATCATGTAAACCATTGAGAATCAACAAAGAAGATCATATTCCTTCATGGTAATCAGAGCCTTTCTACCCTAATTTTTTTCTTTTATTCGCCCATCCCCTCATCATGGGTGATGAACCGGCCACTATTAACAACAACAGCCCCATTGCCGACAAACAACCACTACACCCGGCCTATACGGTCACCAACATCAACAACAAGATTCGTATTCTTGATGGCAAGAAGGTCTCATACTCTTCTTGGGTCAAATTATTCAAGCTACACGTCCGTGCCTACAAAGTACTTGATCACATCGATGGCACCAAACCACCCGAAGAAATCGATCCTACCTTTGCCGCGTGGTCGGAACTCGACGCGCTAATCCTACAATGGATTTACAGTACCATTTTGGACGAGTTGCTTGCCCGTGTACTGGACAACGACATCACAGCTAGAGAAACTTGGCTTAAAAT
>MCJB01001695.1:0-14379 GCA_002018475.1 Nicotiana obtusifolia
AGGAAAAGAATAACTAGTTAACCTAAATTAACTAGGAAACAACTAATTAACAAAAAGGCCACAATTTGGCTAATTTAAAGAATAGTCACGCAGGACCCCTTAAGTAAGAACCAATGTCTTCTACAGCAACACAATAATACAACATAAACACAAATGTACATCTTCAACACAAGATTCGTCCATAGCAAGATTTATGGACGCTTGGATCTTCTCCAAGGCTAACCAACGCCTTTTCTTGTCTTGTTCATAGATGGCATTGATAACACTTGATCAAATTTATTTGCATCAATATATATATATATATATATATATATATATATATATAAAATATGCAGTATTATAGAATTTTCACCACCATCGAGCTATAATCGATGGGCAGGACCCTATTGGGCACCTCCGATCAGATAGTAAGTTATATACCATGCCTACTGTGGCCGAGTGTGCCTACGAGTGAGCCCAGAATGGCCGACATACAGAGCCTAGTATGGCCGAGCGCCTATGAGCGAGCCTACTATGCAGAGCAGTTTCACGTTCCGAGCCTTATAGGGCCGGACAACTATTTCGCTTACTATATTGAGAGAGTTGAGTCAGTATCAGCAGGTAAGTATATCTCCAGATCATCTTTGACTCCTAGTTACTTTCAGTTATTATATTATCAGTTTAGTTTCAGCTTTCAGTTATTCTATTGCCTTACATACTCAGTACGTTATTTCGTACTGACGTCCCATTCCCGGGGACGCTGCATTTCATGCATGCAGGTTCGGATAGACAGCCTGGTAGACCTCTTCCATAGGTGTTGTACGCGATCAACTTGATCGGTAATCTCCACATCCTTCGGAGTTGCTTGTTCTAGGGGTTTGAGTACGTATTGGGTATATATGTATATATATTATGGGTAGGTTGGGGCCCTGTTCCGACCATGGTACATCCATCAGTAGAGGCTTGTAGACATATACTGTCAGTTAGTGCAGTGTGTGTGTGTGTGTGTGTGTGTGTGTGTATATATATTATGCGTAGGTCGGGGCAATATGAGCGTTCGAGAGTATAGTCTCCGTTTTGATCCATTGGCTTGATATGCTCCATCCATAGTTGCTACTATGCAGGATAGGATCCACAGGTTTATAGCAGGGTTGGCCCCCGAGTCGACCAAGGCTTGTGCCATGCTGAATTGCAATATAGTATGGATATCTCCCGGATTCAGGAATTCGCCCAGAATATAGAAAGAGGAAGGCGTCGACAGTAGGGTACAGAGAGGGGTGAGCAAGGGCAGTGTAAGAGGATGAGATTTACGACAGAGGCGATGGCTAGAGTTATTGAAAGATTTCGACGTTAACATTTTCTACCATCTAGGGAAAGCTAATGTTGTAGCAGATGCCTTAAGTCGCCGATCTATAGGTAGCTTAGCACATGTAGAGGCTGAGAAAAAAGAATTAGCTAGAGAGATTCATCAATTGGCTTGTTTGGGGGTTTGGTTAGTAGATTCTGACAATGGTGGAGTTGTACTCCAAAACACTGCAAAATCATCTCTCATAGTTGATGTTAAGGAAAGGCAGTACGAGGGCCTTGAGTTGGTCGAGTTGAGAGAGCGAGTTCCGCAGCAGAAGAAGCCGCTGTTAGAGCTCAAGGAAGATGGGGTTCTCAGAAACAGCGGTCATCTGTGTGTCCCAGATGTAGTAGGGCTACGAGAAAGGATTATGTCAAAGGCACATTATTCGTGGCACTCCATTCATCCTGGGTCGACGAAGATGTATTATGACATTAAGGATGTGTACTGGTAGAATGAAATGAAGAAGAACATTGTTGAGTTTGTCGCCAAGTGTCTTAATTACCAGCTGGTGAACGTAGAGTACCAGAAGCCCGGAGGGCTAATGCAGACAATTGAGATGCCGACGTGGAAATGGGAGGCGATAAACATGGACTTCATCACGGTTTTGCCTCGTTCTCATCATAAGTTCGATTTTATATTGGTGATAGTCGACGGACTCATGAAATTAGCCCAGTTCCTACCAGTCAGATCTACATATACAACCGAAGATTATGCAAAGTTATATACTAAGGAGATAGTGCGGCTACACGGAGTATTGGTATCTATTATATTTGATCGTAGGGCCCAGTTTACAACACATTTTTGGAGGTCATTTCAGAGAGGTCTAGGGACTCAGGTGAATCTCAGCATAGTTTTTCATCCATAGACTGATGGACAAGCCGAGCTTACAATTCAGACTCTCGAGGATATGTTACGAGCATGTGTGTTGGATTTTAAACGAAGTTGGGATGAACATCTACCTCTTATCGAGTTTGCATATAATAACAGTTACCACTCCAATATCCAGATGGCTCCCGTACGAGGCTTTGTATGGGCGTAAGTGCAGATCTCCTATAGGGTGGTTTGATGTTGGAGAATCTGGGTTACATGGGCCAAACGTGATTCAGCAGGCCGTAAAGAAGGTAAAGCTTATCCAGGAGCGACTGTTGACAGCCCAGAGTCGTCAAAAGTCATATTCTGACATGTGGAGATGAGACTTAGAGTTGAGGGATGATGATGGGGTGTTCTTAAAGGTATTGGGCATGATGAGGTTTTGCCAGAAAGGCAAGCTTAGCCCACGGTATATTGGGCCTTATAGGATTATTCGAAGAGTGGGACAAGTAGCATATGAGTTAGACCTGCCCTTAGAATTGGAGTCTGTCCATCCGGTTTTTCCACGTATCTATGCTACAAAAATGCATTGGTGATCCTACCTGAGTGGTGCCCATTGATGATGTACAGATCACGGAGAACTTATCGTACGAGGAAGTTCCAGTTGCCATCCTAGACTGACAAATCCGCAAGCTACGAAATAAGGAGGTAGCCTCCGTGAAAGTTTTTTGGAGAAGCAAGAACGTGGAAGAGATGACGTGGGAAGCGGAGGATGAAATGAAGTCTAAATATCCCCACCTATTTCAAACTGAATATATGGCTTGAGATGGGATACTTCAGCACAACTCTATTCAGGCCAGTAGGTCATCAGGTAAGCTCTTATTTTTGACTTTCAGTATTTATGATTGACAGCTATGTGAGGCCAAGTGTTGCTATTTATAGACATTGGCCATGTGTGCCATGTATAGTATGTTTTCTGGCTGCGTGCAGGTTGGTTTTAGTCTAGAGTACGAAGGAGACTGTGGCAAAATATTCCCAAGTCTCTAAGAGTTAACATTCGAGGACGAATGTTCCTAGGGGGGGGATAATGTTACACCCCATCTTTTCGTATGTAAAAGTGCGTCGTAAGCAAACTAATGTAAGACCAAAACATGAGATCATCTTTGGAAGTATATAAAGTAAGTTATCATGCTACCTCGAAGTTTACAAATATTGAAGATCATGATCAACAAGTAAAAAATGGTTGGAAGGTTCAGAAGCTAAGGAATTGAAGAAAATAATGTTTCATCGAAAGTCAACAAGTTGGGAATGTTATAACTCGTATCTTTGGGGTGAGACTAGGGTTCTTAACATGATAGGGCGTTTATGTTATAATATATTTTAGTCTTATGATAGTCATGTGTTATGTTTTGAGGTCAAGCGAGTTGCGGAACAAAAGTCGATGAAAGTCATCACTAGTTACGTTCATAAGTTTTACTAAAATTTTGGTTAAATGTAACTGCGATTCTCCCAATATACTAAGAGTTATGGGGTGTTCCACCCATCAAATTGAAAATTTATGAGTCTATTTTCTAATGCATTAAACCGTTTGTCAATACGATATTGGAGTAGAGAGATATATGCATTTTTAAGATACTACGCAGACTGCTAGGTGACAAGTAGGTGTGTCACCTACTTGCTAAAATGAGAGGATTATATTTGTCCGAAAATGAGCCAGTTCGGGTCGTTCAATGAGTCATTTTAAAGTCCTATTTATTTCATATATTACACTGATAATAAGGCATAATATCAGACCTAAACCCCTGCAAAAATCCTCCCAAAAAATTACACACAAACCCTAATTGAATTTCTCTTCTTTTCAAATTCTAGTGGAGGTAAGGTTTATGTCCCCCTCCTTTATGTAAAGCCTAATATTTAAATAATAAAATCATATTAACCAAAAAAAAAAAAATTCTAGTGGGAGGAAAAACCTAGAGTTTAAGAAGCAAGATGGGAGCTGAGTTATTCAAACAGTGAGGTACATTTACTGACCTCTTTCATCCATTTTTTCTATTGGAGATGTATGAAAAGTCATTCTATAATTGTAAGAACTCAAGGGACAGTGATCAGAAGCCGTGAGTTCGAGTTATTCACTTGTAGCGGACTGTTTTGTGGACTATTTCGTGTTGCTGTTGGACTGCGTGTTTTGCTATTGTTTTATAGAGTTTTGGAGGAGAAAGGGTGTGGATAAATACCACATAAATGCAGTGTGGGGGCTGGTCGTTCGTCGTAACATTTTCGGGTTGTTTGACACTACTACGGTGGTTGTTTTGTGAGTGAAGAGATTGGGGTATTTTGGGCTGTTTTGTAGTATTTTGTGGTGTACATAGGGTTGCAAAATAATGTATATATGTTGTTATTATTTTGTTCTTGTGTTGTTGGTGAATTTTGAATTTGGAGGGAGTAAGGATTATAAGGGAGATGCTGCCCGTTTTAATACAAAATAAGCTTGTCGTTCATTGTGCGATAGTTGTACCTTTCATAACTTAATGATAGTATTATTATCGTTGTTGTAGATTGAGGTGCAAAGAGGCGAGTTCAACTTGGTGATTGAAAAGATTGTGATAAAGTATGTTAAGGCTGAACCTTTCCTTCATTTTGACATGATCCCGTAACTACATGAGTTTGCTAACGAGGCATAAAGAGATGTTCGTATTCTTGATCTTATATACATTATCCTAGTCTCATAAGTTATAGTATTCTCCCTTATCGGGACTTTATATTTGGTTAAGCATTGTCTTCTTCCAGGAGAGCAGAGGTTATATATATATATATATATACACACACACAGAGTATTATAGTATTTTCACCATCATTGAGCTATAATCGATGGGCAGGCCTTTATTGGGCAACCTCCGATCAGATAGAATGTTATATACCAAGCCTATTGTGGTCGAGCGCCTATGAGTGAGCCCAGAATGGCCAAGATACAGAGCCTAGTACGGCCAAGTGCCTATGAGCGAGTCTACTACGGTAGAGCAGTTACACGTTTCGAGGCTTATAGGACCGGACAACTATTTTACTTACTATATTGAGAGAATTGAGTCAGTATTAGCAGGTAAGTATATCTCTAGATCATCTTTGACTCCTAATTTCTTTCAGTTATTATATTATTAGTTTAGTTTCAGCTTTCAGTTATTCTATTGCCTTAAATACTTGGTACACTATTTCGTACTGACGTCCCATTCTTAGGGACGCTGAATTTCATGCATGCAGGTTCGGGTAGATAGCCTGGTGTACCTCCTCCGTAGGTGCTGTCCATGATCAGCTTGATCGGTAAGCTCCACGTCCTTCAGAGTTGCCGAGTCTAGGGTTTTGAGTACATATTGTGTATATATGTATATATATTATGGGTAGGTTGGGGCCCTGTTTCGATCACCATACATCCATCAGTAGGGGCTTATAGACATATCCTGTTAGTTAGTGCATATGTTGGGCTTGCAGACCTTGGATATATATTTTTGTTGGTTTGTCAGCTGTAGTAGTTATGAAGGCCTTGTCGGTCCAGCTTTATATTGATGTTAAGCCAGAGATAGTTTCCGTTAAGTTTAATAGTTTGTTCCCCAAATTGTCTTGCAATGTGGCTCTATGGCCAATGTATGACATTGTATGTTCAGAGTCCCTCAGTCACAAGTTGGTACGCTAGTTTAAGTGAGGCACCGGGTGTTGGTGTCGCCCCCATGTTCGCGGCTTGACACATTATATGGGATCCAATGTCGTTTCCTAGTTGGTTGGTTTAAGCCAGGTAAGGCTAGACTATTGGGCACATATTTGGTTTGTAATGCTTTGGAGAGGGTGAAATTGATTCAAGAGTGGCTTCGTACAGTGCAGTCCAGGTAAAAGAGTTTTGCTAATGGGAAGGCTGGTGACGTGGCATACATGGTGGGCGAGAAGCTTCTACTCAGAGTTCTGCCTGTAAAGGGTGTCATGAGGTTCGAGAATAAGGGCATGTTGAGCCCTTGGTATATTGGTCCTTTTGAAGTGTTGGAGAGAGTTGGTGAGGTGGCCTACAGACTTGATTTGCTACCCAGGTTATCGGGAGTTCATCTGATGTTTCATGCTTTCATGCTTCAAAAGTACTATGTGGATCCGTCGCATGTTTTGGATTTCAGCTTAGTGTAGTGGACAAGGATTTGACTTATGTTGAGGAGCCGGTGGCCATTTTGGATAAGCATGTTTGAAAGTTGACGTTAAAGAATATTGCATCAGTGGAGGTTCAGTGGAGGGGTTAACCAGTCGAGGAGGCGACTTAGGAGACCGAGCATGATATGTAGAGCAGATATCCACACCTTTTTGTAATGACTTGACCGGTCGTTTTGAGTATTTTAGCCCAGTTTTCCCTATTTGACGCTTTACACATGTGTATTTGTCATTATGTGACTTGCAGGGATGGTTGATTTGGTTTCGGGGGAGTTTTTGACTAATTGGGACACTTAGTCTCTTGGTTGGAGGCTTAGGTTGTAAGAGTTGACCGGTATTTGACTTTTGTGTAGACAACCTCAGAATGGTATTTTGATTGTTGCAATAGGTTCGCATGGTAATTTTGGACTTAGTCGTATGCCTGTCTTTGGATTTGGAGGTTCCTAGGTTGATTTGGTTCTATTTGCCGAAAGTTGGAAAGTTCATAGGTTTGATCGAGAGTTGACTTTTATATATCGGGTTTGGATTGCGATTGCGGGAGTTGGAATGGGCCTGTTATATCATTTGGACTTGCATGCAAAATTTGAGTTCTTTCCGAGTTGTTTTGGCATGTTCATCATAAGTTTTGAATTTGAAAATGTGGATTAGTTCCTTAGGCTTGAATTGAGGTGTGATTCGTGGTTTTGATGCATTTCTGTGTGATTTGAGGCATCGAGTAGGTCCTTTTTATGTTTTGGGATTGGTCGCTATTATTGGACGGGTCCCGGGGGTCGCGGCTATATTTCAGATTGATTTTGGATCATTGTGGATTAAGCTGGAATTGCTGAGTCTGGTGTTTTCACATATGCGGAGGTCTGGTCGTAGATGCAGCCTTGGATGCACAGATGCGGGATTGGGCTTGGAAGGGGGAAGTCCACAGATGCGGAGATTGTCTGCCGAAGAGGAAGCGCAAATGTGCTTGGGTGTCCGCAGATGCGGTCGGTTGGGCTGTTAAGAGAGAATTGCAGATGCGGGCTTTTGTCCGCAGATGCGGTAATTTTGTTCCCAAATGCAGAATCGCCGAGCAGACTATAATATGTTGATGGGTTTTAATCATTTTATCACATTTTGAGATTGGGAGCTCGGAGTTGGGCAATTTTTTATGGGATTTATTTTCACGATTTGGATTGGGGTAAGTATTGTTTACTTGGGTTTGGTTATTATTTATGATTCCATCTTTGATTTTAGCTTTTGAATGATGAATCTAAGTGAAGGAATTAGGGATTTTGGTAAAACCATATCTAAAGTGTAAATTCGAGATTTGAACCCCGATTTGGAGTCAGGATTGGATAAAACTTGTATGGTTGGACTCGTATTGGAATGAGTGTTTGAAATTTATGAGTTTTGTTGGGTTCCGGGGTGCAAGCTCGGGGTTGACTTTTTGAGTTGACTTTATATATTTGAATCAAGATCTTAGCTTTATTATTTGGGGTTGTTTCCTATGGATGTTATTGATGATATTATGTTATTTTGACTAGATTCAAGTCGTCCAGAGGATGATTCATGTGGGAAAGGATTCGTAGTGTATTTATTTGGTTTCCTTGAGGTAGGTATCCTACTTAAACTTGGCTAAGGCAATAGTTGCCTGAGTTATTTGCTATAGCTACACGCTTGGATGGCATAGGTGAGGGGATTTAGCCTCCGGGTTTGCATGAGGGCGACCGTGTTCACGTATGCTAGTGGAGCTTTGTTGAATGCTAGTCCACTCGAAACTCGATCCGAACATACGCCTAAGTCCAAAATCATCTTATCAACCTATTGGAACATTCAAATTCCAATTTTGAGGTTGTTTACTCAAAGTGTTAACTCAAGTCAAACTTGGCCACCTTAGACCACTATTATGGAACTAAGTGTTCCGAATTTAACCCGAAACCTTCAAAACCAAACCAACCATCCTCGCAAGCCATAAAACAAGAATAGCACATATGGGAAGTCTTAAATAGGGGAACGAGGATCTAGAATAATTTTTACTAGTCGGGTCTTTACATTCTCCACCTCTTAAGAAACGTTCGTCATCAAATGCATTTAGAATCATATCTAGAGTGCCGAATAAATGTGGATATCTGCTCCATTTGTCCTCCTCAGTCTCCTAAGTCGCCTTCTCGATTGTTTGACCCCTCTTCCGGACCATCACTCTTGAAATCTTCTTAGACCTCAACTTGCAGACCTGCATATCAACAAAGGCAACTTGTTCCTCCTCATAAACCAAGCTCTCGTCTAGACAAAATGTACTGTAATCCAACACATGGCACTCGTCAGTATGCTACCTCCGGAGCATAGACACGTGGAATACCGAATGAACTCCTACTAGACTAGGAGGCGAAACAAGCTTGTATGCAACCTTTCCAACTTGCTCCAACACCTCGAATGGACCGATGAACCTCGGACTCTGCTTGCCCCACTTTTCGAGCCTCATGATACCCTTCATCGATGAGACTTTCAAGAGAACCTTCTCACCCACCATAAATGATAAATCAAACGCATTTTGATCCGCGTAACTCTTCTGCCTGGACTGTGCTGTACAAAGTCGCTCCTGAATCAACTTTACCTTATCCAAGGCATCCTTTACAAAATTAGTATCTTATAACCTAACCTCATCGGGCTCAAACCAACCGATGGGGGAACGACACTGTCAACCATACAAGGCCTCAAAATGAGCCATCTCGATGTTGGACTAATAACTATTGTTATATGCAAACTCGGCCAACAATAAGAATCGACCCCACTGCCCTTCGAAGTCAATCACACATGCTCAGAGCATATCCTCCAGAATCTGAACTGTCCGCTCCTACTGTTCGTCAGTTTACGAATGAAAGGCCGTGCTGAGCTCTACCCAAGTACCCAACTCACTCTGTATTGCTCTCCAGAAATGCAAAGTGAACTCAGTGCCTCTATCTGAAATAATGGAAATAGGCACGCCATGCAACCGGACTATCTCCTAGATATAAATCCGGGCCAACCTCTCTGAAGTGCAAGTAGTCATCATCCAAATAAAGAGTGTAAACTTGGTTAGTTTGTCGACAATGAACCAAACAACACCAAATTTCCTCAGCATCCACGGTAGCCAACAAGGAAGTCCATAGTGATGCGCTCCCACTTCCACTCCAGTATAACTATCTGCTGAATTAAGCCACCTGGCCTCTGGTGCTTGTACTTAACCTATTGGCAATTCAAACACCCCGCCACATACTCAACTATGTCCTTCTTCATCTGCCGCCACTTGTAATGCTACCTCAGGTCATGGTACATCTTCATGGCACCTGGATGAATAAATAACACCAACTGTGCACCTCCTCAAGAATTGTCTCGCTCAGCCATCAACATTAGAACACATAAGTGACCATGGAGTCGCAGAACACCATCATCACCGATAGTGACCTCCTTGGCATCACCTTGTAGCACCATCTCTCTAAGGACCAGCAAGTGCAGATCATCACACTGGCGAGCCTTGATTCGCTCGAATAAAGAAGATTGATCCACAGCACATGCAAAAACTGGACTGGGCTTTGAAATATCCAACCTCATAAGTCGGTTAGCTAAGGACTGGATGTCCAAAACCAATTGCCTCTCTCTACTAAAATGAATGCCAAACTACCCATACTATCTACCTTTCTGCTCAAGGCATCCACGGCCACATTCACCTTTCCCGGATGATAGAGGATGGTAATATCATAATTGTTCAGTAACTCAAGCCACCTGCACTGCCTCAGATTAAGATCCCTCTGCTTAAATAAATGCTGTAAACTACAGTGATCGGTGTAGACCTCACTTGACACCCAATAAAGATAATACCTCCAAATCTTGAGAGCATGAACTATCTGATGGTAGGCTATAATTGAGTGTTTTAGTTGCTTGTCGCACTCTAATTTACTGCACTTCAATTGAGTTTGAGCTTTAATCACTAGTGTTTTGCACTAATCATATGCTTTATGCCTTGTAGGAGTGATTCCAAGCTGTGTAGATGTCATTCAATGAATTCACGCTAGTTTGGAGCTTTGAAGTCTGAGTAAAAGCCCAAGGATTAAGTTAGGATCGAGTTCGGGGATCAACGGACAATAGTGCATTCAAAGAGAGAAATGAAAAATCGGGCAGTGCGTCACCCAGGTGCGCAAGCACGCACTAGGCGTGCATGTGAGGCAGAACACTTTGCAAAATGCGTGGCCTAATGTGTGAGCACCCTCCTAGGTGCGTGGCCGCGTTCTATCCGGGAAAAGTCCTATTTCGTGAAGGAGAAGGTGTGTTTGTTTGGGCCCGACCCTACTTGGTATATATACATGGAAAAATGGTATTTTGGGGACTTTTGACATAATTTAGACCTAAGGAGGCTAAGGAGAAGTGGGAGAAGCAAGAGCACAAGGATTTCACCATTCAATCCTCACTCAAGACAAGGGTTTGGATTGTTTATGTTTTCCTTTAACTTAAACTTAATTCTGATGAATTTCTTTATATATATGGAGTAATTCATCTTTAGGGATTGATGGATTTGGTGTTTTGAGAATTGTTTGTGGATATTAATTCTAGTTTATGTATTGAATCAATATTTTAATTGTTGCATATATATTCACATGTTTATGTAATCGAAAGAAGCGTAACTTGTGATGTTTTTGCATTATCTTGTTGGGTGGATACATTGATTCTTCTTAGTAATCCAGGACCTAGTTAGGAGAATAATCAAAAGATGTTCTCCTGAGGATCAATCTACTACAAATTCTTGCATATTTTCACCGGCTTAACTTAGTTTATATTGTGAGGTTGAGACTTAATCGAGAGAGGAGTTGCTACTGGACGTTTGAGCTATAATTGAGTGAATTCGAGAGACTCACTTGAACTGTAGAAGTGAATCAACTAGAGTTAATTCCCAAACAAGTATCTTGCACCTATACAATCAACCCTATTCCCTCCCATTGATATCTTTTGTGCTTAATCTTGTTGCGATTGTCATTAGCCAATAAGTTAAACTTTTAGTAAATTTTAGTTCTAATTCACACAAATCTAAATTGTTGATCATCTTGGATAGCAATTAAACTAGAAGCTACAAAAACACTATTTAAATCTAATCCATGTGGATACGATATTTTTTATATTATATTCGACTAGCGAGCCTAAGTTTATACGCTGGTTTTGCGCTCGTCAATTTTGGCGCCGTTGACGGGGATTGGCAATCAATAGTGTTGGAAATAGTTTGTAGTGCTAATTCAAGAATTTTTTTTATTTATTTTATTTTTCTCTTTTTATGTTTGGTGTTCCTTGATTGTGTGCAGGCTACATGTTAGATTGGTGCATGACTCAATCCTCTGGGAAAGAAGTGCTACCTTATGAACCAGAGATTGAGAAGCAACTACGACAGCTGAGGTAGGAAATAAATCTCCCCAAGAATACAGAGAAGGTTGGGCAATTCTCAACCTAAGAAGTTATGGTGGGAGACGAGGATAATGTTGATTTGGATGCAAGAGAGGCAGCGCAGCAAAGAGAAAAAGCTGCAAGAGATGCCGAGGAGACAGCTCTTCGAAATGCACAACTTGTCTAAGAAGAGGAGAGGGCTCGGAGAATTGCTCATAATCGACCTGTGGGTGCAGACTAAATCGAAAAATATCTCCCAGTGCCGGGAGACCACTTGGCGATTATGCTAGACCGGTCTACAACCAAGGTTTATCGTGTGTGAGACCACCTCTAGTTGCAGCTAACAATTTTGAGTTGAAGCAAGGGTTGCTCCAAACTCTTCAAAACAGCTGCGTCTTCAGAGGAAAGATGAACGAAGATCCGAACAATCAACCGACGGACTTCAAGAAGATTATGAACACCTTTCAGTACAATGGTGTGTCACAAGATGTAGTTTACTTAAGGATATTCCCCTTCACACTCAAAGACGACACAAAGCATTAGCCTCGAAGCTTGCCTAATGGATCGATTAGAACATGAGATGACCAGAAAATTTCTTGACAAATATTTCTCATTAGCTAAGACGGGCAAGTTTAGAAGGGAAATTCACAAATTCTGTCAGAACGAGACTGAAACTGTGTTTGATGCTCGGGAGAGATTCAAAGAGATAGTGCGTAAGTGTCAGCATAGTGGAATAGAACTCTGGATGCAACTCCAGGATTTTGGGATGGATTGAAACCGGCCTCACTTAGAAAGAGTAATGCAACTGGAGGCCCGTTGATGAAGAAGACTCCAGAGTAGATAGTTACAATTCTATATGAGTTATCTAAAGCTTCAAATCGGTGGCCCTCTGAAGTTGCTGAAAGAAGAAGAACAACTGGTGTTAACTAAGTTGACGCTAACACATCTATGCAGGAACAGCTTGATGCCGTGGCAAAGGAAATAAGGAATTTAACCTTAGCTTCAGTACATAGTGAACCCTATGCAACATGTGATATATTTGGAAGAGGACACCCTACTCATGAGTGTTAAGCCTCAATTAAGGAAGTTAATGCCGTTGGGAATTATAACTTCAATGCAATGGGCCAGAAGCGGCCCCGGTTTTTTATGGAGTTCACCTGGGGGTACAACAAATGCATGGCAACAAAACCATCCCAGATTTCAATAACAAGGAGCTCCTGGTTTTGTGAATCAGCTGAGGCCGCAGTTCCCGCCTCCGCATTCCACTCGGCCTGGGCTAGAAGATTTAATGAAGTCATTTGTTATCAAGACATATGAGAGGTTAGATGCTCATGGGTCAGCTATCAAAGAACGTGGCACTAGTTTGAGGAATTTGAAGAAGCAAGTGGGACAAATTGCAGTTGTATTGTCTGAAAGAATCCCAGGTACTCTACCAACTAACACTGAAAGAAACCCTAAAGAAACGATAAATGATATGACCTTGAGAAGCGGGAAATTGTTGAAGGAACCCACTCCAGACCAAAAAGAGAGTGTACCTGAAAAAGAAATTAGGGAGCAGCTAAAAATTGAAGCTGATAAGAAGAAGAAAGGCAAGAAAGGAGCTGAGGAAAAAAAAGGAGGAGGAAACTTCAAGAAGGGAGGAATCTGATGAGAGCGAGCATTGTACTGTTTGTGAGGTAGAGAGTGACGAGGAGATTGAGGAAGATAAGGGAGCTGATTTGATCGAGTGTGACGATGAAGTTTCTACTAACGTTCACCCCTAGCCTAGTGTTGTTAGTAATGTTTTGCAGGAATATGTGGACATGTTACTCGAGGAGATGCCGAGTGGACTACGTCCATTGAGGGGGATAGAACACCAAATTGACTTTGTTCCGGGGTCACAAATTCCGAACAAACCCGCATATCGAAGCAATCCACAGGATACTAAGGAGTTGCAACGACAAGTGGATGAGCTATTGACTAAGGGGCTAGTTCGAGAGAGTATAAGTCCGTGTGCCGTACCGGTGATCTTGGTTCCAAAGAAAGACGGCACCTGGAGGATGTGCGTTGATTTCCGAGCCATCAACAAGATAGCGGTAAAGTATCGTCATCCTATCCACAGGTTAGATGACATGCTAGATGAGTTTTGTGGTTCATGTGTGTTTTCTAAGATTGATCTTAGGTCAGGTTACCACCAAATCCGTATGAAACCAAGTGATGAGTGGAAAACTGCATTCAAGACCAAGTTTGGTCTATATGAATGGTTGGTGATGCCTTTTGGTCTCTCCAACGCACCTAGTACGTTCATGCGATTAATGAATCATGTGCTTAAACCGTTTCTTAATAAGTTTGTGGTTGTCTACTTTGATGATATCCTGATTTATAGTAGAAGTTTAGATGACCATGTTGATCACCTAAGGCAGGTGTTGGAAGTATTAAGAGCTGAAAAATTATATGTTAATTACAAGAAGTGTGCCTTTTGTGTAGAGAAAGTTGTATTTCTAGGATTTGTTGTAAGTGTTAATGGTGTTGAAGTAGATGCATCTAAGGTAGAAGCTATTAGGGACTGGCCTACTCCTACTACTGTTTCACATGTTAGAAGTTTCCATGGACTAGCTAGTTTTTACAGACGCTTTGTTAAAGACTTTAGCACCATAGCAGCACCACTCACAGAGTTGGTGAGAAAAGACACGCCTTTTGTGTGG
>MCJB01001695.1:15861-30859 GCA_002018475.1 Nicotiana obtusifolia
GGGGGAGAATGATGCAAATAAATTTGATCAAGTGTTATCAATGCCATCTATGAACAAGACAAGAAAAGGAGTTGGTTAGCCTTGGAGAAGATCCAAGCGTCCATAAATCTTGCTATGGACGAATCTTGTGTTGAAGATGTACATTTGTGTTTATGTTGTATTATTATGTAGTTATTAAAGACATTAATTCTTATTTGTTGGGTCCTGCGTGACTATTCATTAAATTAGCCAAATTGTGGCCTTTTTGTTAATTAGTTGTTTCCTAGTTGATTTAGGTTAACTAGTTATTCTTTTCCTAGTTGATTTAGGTAAAGGCTCATTCTATATAAGCCTAAACACTTCATTATTTTGATACCTTTTGACATTATTATCAATCAAAAACCGGCAGCACATTGCTCCCAAAATCGTGTGAATTAACTTGTCCAATTTTGGTGTGATTCAAAATTGAACTTGTTCCTTTGTTTGATCAAACAGTTTGCAAGACCATTGTTGTCTTGAGGGTTGTTCGTATAGTATAGGTACTCCGTGACTTCATCAAGAAGGTAAGTAGACTAGTTCCTACTTGTTGTCTTGATAGTTCATTGAGCGTCTTACTTCTATCTTTTGTTTTCTTGTTTCCGCGTTTTATATTGCATCATTGTATGTATTAAAGTGCTTAGGGAGGTGTAGTTACTCTTATATCTAATTGTATCCTACCTGTCCCGTAGCCTATATTACAACCATTTAATGTCCTACTTGATCCTTGACAGAATGAGCTCAATTAGTAGAGTAGTACACTACGGGCAAGCCTATGGTGCATCTTTTGTGGTATATGAATGCTATTTCTGAGAGCGAGTGTGAATTCTGTCTATCTTGAGATCCTACTTGTTCTTAATTTCTATTTTGTGTGGAACCATTATTTTTGTTGTAAGGGCGCTTGATTTTAGTAAGTGAGTAGGTTATAAATAATGCGTGGTACGTGCGAGTCAAATCTTGGGGCTAAGATGTTAGACTATTATGCTTAGTCTATTTTAAATATTCTTGGTATGATAAGTTATGAGAGTTGTTTAACAAAGTCGTGCCACTATAAAGATGTAGTATATTTCTCGAGAACGAGCAATGGTTTAAGTTTGGGGTGTTGATGGTAGGCTATAATTGTGTGTTTTAGTTGCTTGTCACACTCTAATTTACTGCACTTTAATTGAGTTTGAGCTTTAATCGCTAGTGTTTTGCACTAGTCGTATGTTTTATGCCTTGTACGAGTGATTTCGAGCTATGTATATGTTATGGAATGAATTCACGCTCTTTTGGAGCTTTGAAGTCTGAGTAAAAGCCCAAGGATTAAGTTAGGATCGAGTTCGGGGATCAACAGACACTATTACATTCAAAGAGAGAAACGAAAAATCGGGCAATGCGTTGCCAAGGTGCGGTAGCACGCACTGGGGATGTATGTGAGGTAGAACACTATGCAAAATTTGCGGCCTAATGCGCGAGCACCCTCCCAGGTGCACGGCCGCGCACGTCCTGTCCGGGAAAAATCCTATTCCGTGAAGAAGAAGGTGTGTTTGTTTGGGCCAACCCTACTTGGTATATATACGTGGAACAACGGCATTTTGGGGACTTTTGACATAATTTAGACCTAAGGAGGCTAAGGAGAAGTGGGAGAAGCAAGAGCACAAGGATTTCACCATTCAATCCTCACTCACGACAAGGGTTTGGATTTTTTATGTTTTTCATTAACTTAAACTTAATTGTGATGAATTTCTCCATATCTATGGAGTAATTCTTCTTTAGGATTGATAGATTTGGTGTTTTCCAAATTTTTTGTGGATATTAATTCTAGTTTATGTATTGAATCGTTTTGGGTATTTTAATTGTTGCATATATATTCACATGTTTATGTAACCGAAAGAGGCTTAACTTGTGATGTTTTTGCATTATCTTGTTGGGTGGATTCATTGATTCTTCTTAGTAATCGAAAAATGCTAGTTGAATTATTGTTTAGACCTAGTTAAGAGAATAATCGAAAGAGGTTCTCCTGAGAATCAATCCACTATGAATTCTTGCATATTTTCACCGAGCTTAACTTAGTTTATATTGTGAGGACTTAATCGAGAGAGGAGTTTCTACCGGACGTTTGAACTATAATTGAGTGAATTCGAGAGACTCACTTGAACCGTAGAAGTGAATCAACTAGAGTTAATTCCCAAACAGTATCTTGCACCTATCCAATTAACCCCTATTACCTCCCATTGATATCTTCTTTGCTTAATCTTGTTGCGATTGTCATTAGCCAATAAGTTAAACTTTTAGTAAATTTTAGTTTTAATTCACACAAATCTAAATTGTTGATCATCTTGTATAGCAATTAAACTAGAAGCTATAAAAACACTATTTAAATCCAATCCCCGTGGATACGATATTTTCTATACTATATTCGACTAGCGAGCCTAAGTTCATACGCCGTTTTTGCGCTCGTCACTGTCACAGGCAACTGCAAATCTTGCACATGGTAATTCTTCTCGCAGGGCTTCAACTAACATGAATCATATGCAATAACTCACCCTTCCTGCATCAATACACAACCCAAACAAATGTATGAAGCATCAAAATACCCAGTATACATCCCCAAACCTGGGGCAAAACCAACACTGGTGCCGTAGTCATTGCGGCCTTTAGCTTTTGAAAGCTCCCCTCGCAATCATCGGACAATCTGAAATGAGTACCCTTGTTGTTCAATCTAGTCAAAGGAGCTACAGTAGACAAGAAGCCCTCCAAAAACCGGCAATAATAACTTGCTAACCCTAAGAAACTCCTCATCTTGCTCTCTGTGGCAGCACGAGGCAAATTCTGAACTGCTTTGATCTTATTTTCCTAGGATCCACCTTAATACCCTCACCTGATACAACATTACCCAAGAAGCCACAAAATCTAACCAGAACTCGCACCTTGAGAACTTATCATATAGCTTTTGTTCCCTCAGAGTCTGAAGCACTATCCTCAAATGCTGCTCGTGCTCCTCCATGCTACGCGACTAGATCAATATGTCATCAATGAAGAAATTGACCAATGAGTCAATATATGGCCCAAACACCCGATTAATCAAATTAATAAATGCTGTGGGGGCATTAGTCAGGTCGAAGGACATCGCTAAAGACTCATAGTGCCCATATCGACTCCGGAAAGTTGTCTTCGGAATATACAAAGCATGAATCCTCAGCTGGTGATACCTAGATCTCAAGTCGATCTTCGAGAACACTCTAGCATCCTGTAACTTATCAAACAAATCATCTATTTGCAGCAGTGGGTGCTTATTCTTGAATGTGACTTTGGCTAGCTAGCGGTAATCAATGCACATCCGCATACTCCCGTCCTTCTTCTTCACAAATAATACTCGTGCACCCCAGGGAGACACACTCATCTGATGAACCCCTTCTCGAGCAACTCTTGAAGGAGCTCCTTCAACTCTCTCAACTCCACTAGAGCCATACGATTAGGCAGGATAGAGATAGGCTGGGTTTCTGGTGCCAAATCAATGTCGAATATGATAGCTTCATGATGAGAAATAAATCCAAAAACTCCCACACCACGGGCTCTGAATCTATCGTGGGAGTCTCTAGAGAAATATCTCAAACAAAGGCCAGATAGGCCAAAAAACCCTTTTCGACCATATGTCGAGCCTTCAAGGAAGAGACAACCCAACTAGATGTACAGATAGACGAGCCCCTCCACCCCAATCTAGGCAACTCTAGCATCGCCAAGGTAACAGTCTTGGCATGGAAATCAAGAGCGGGATGGTACGGAGACAACTAGTCCACGCCCAAGATGACCTCAAAGTCAGTCATATGAAGCAACAGAAGATCCGATTTGGTCTGATAACCACAAAAAGTCACTACACAAGACAAGTAAACCCAATCCACAACAATAGAATCACCCACTGGCATGAATACATATACAGGAACACCCAAGGAGTCATGAGATACACCTAGATAAGGAGAAAATAGAGAAGAGACATAGGAATAAGTAGACCCAGGATTAAATAGTGTCGAAGCATAACTATGGCAGACAAAAATAATACCAGTGATCACGGCATCTGAGGCTCTACATCTGGTCTAGTTGGGAAAGTATAGAATCTAGCCGAAACGCCACCTGGTTGGCCCCACCTCTAGGGCAACCCTTACCCACCTATCCTCCTCCTCTGGTCGGCGGGATCGGCGGTATAGTATCTGATGCGGCCCACGCTGTACTGCCTTGCCCCAAAGCTGAGGCAAACCCTACTCACATGACCAATGTGCCGCACTCGAAGCAACCTCTCAGTTTAGACAAATACTGACTCTGGGTTCGACCCTGATGACCTGAATACCCACTAGAGGGACCTTGAATAGCCGGTGGATAGTAGGTGCTCTATGGATTGGCGCCGAAGTAGGGCCGCACTTTAGCACCCCGAGCAAGCGGTGGTGCTGAATACATTGGCCTGCTAGGCTAGCCCCTCATGAACTGATCTCTGCCCCTAGATGGGGCGCTGCTGAACCCACCAGAATGCCTAGCCGCTTATCCCTTGATGTGAACTATCAGTCTTAGCTACGAATACGCTCGATCCTTCGAGCTATCTCCACAACCTGATTATAAGGAGTCCCCATCTCTGCCTTTTGGGCCATATAACCTAAATCCCATAGTGCAAGCCCGCAAAAAACCTCTACACTCTGCATCTGTGGGGAATATGATAGCTTCATGATGAGAAAACTTAGAAAATCTTGCCTCATAGTCGGTTATGAACATCTGACCCTGCTAGAGACGCTCGAACTGACCCCGTAACTCTTCCCTCTGTGAGGGTCGAATATACTTCTCCAAAAACAGATGGGTGAACTTGTCCCAGTCAAGGGAGGTGAACCTGCTGACCTGCTCTAGAGATAAGGCTACCAGAATCTACGTGTCTTCCCCCTAGCTGAAATATGGTGTAGTCCACCTTGTTGGACTCCACTACCCCATATTATATGGCCTCTCCCTGCAATGGTCAATAAAATCCTGTGGGTCCTCTGATTGCTCACCACGAAAGACAGGAGGATGAAGCCTTGTCCATCTGCCCAACCGCTTATGCTCCTCAAAGGTCGAGGTCGGTCTAGTATCCGCTCTGACTGCTGCAACCGTATTGAACCTCGCCCGCAGGCAGAGCACCCGGTGTCTGATACACAGCAACGATGTTTTATGGTGCATGAGAGGTAGGGGTTTGTGCTCCCCCTCCCGCCTGAGATATGGTCGGATCTACTGGAAATAGTCCATCCTAGGTCATATAATCCATGAACCTCAACATACGACCGATGAATTCCTGAAAGACTGGTGCGCTCATAAAGCTTGTCGAGGCCAGGTCAGCTGCAGGAACCTCATCTTGCTCCTGAATAACAGGATCCTTCACCGGATCCACTAGTGGTACTACATGAGTAACTCTATGATGCCCTAGTCCTCTAGCAGGAGTTGTGGCCCTTCCTCAGCCTCTGCCTCTACCTGTAACGACTGGGGGAGCAGCGCCTCTACCGTCAGGTCTTGTTGTCGCATGCGTTCTCATCATCTGTGAGAGAATAAGAGAAAGATACTTAGTACAACATCAACTGCACGATAGGAAATGAAGAAAGAGAATTTTCCTAACACCCTTTAGCCTATCGAGGATAAGTACAGATGTCTCTGCACCGATCCGCAAGACTCTACTAGGTCTGCTCATGAATCATGAAACCTAAGTGTACCTAGAGCTAGCTTTCATGATCCAATTTTCACCATAGGCCGTGATGGCACCAAATGTCGATGTTAGGCAAGCAAACGGTGAACCATCAATTTAATTGTCGCTTTTTNTAATAATGATGTTAAAGAAAAAATATTTGACTTATTAATTATGGAAGAAATAATAGAATCTACCATACAACAATGGTATGATTTTGACATACTATATAATATAGATTTATATGACTCAGATATCTATTCAGATTAATGATAAATCAAGAATATTTAGAGCGTTGGATAAAAACTATGAAAAATCTAGATTTATTAGAAAAATTACTTATAGACAATATAACAAGTTATATTAGAACACAAGACATAGAATATTTAGATTTTATTAACGAAAACGTTAAAGAAATGAAAAGATTAATACCACTAAAACATGAATACCATGAAAAAGCCTTCCCTAAAAATTAATACTTAACAGAATTAATTCCAGGTAGATACCAACATTTTATGGACAATTATTTTAATCAATTAGAAAATTGTATTGTATATATAGATGATATATTATTATTTTCTAAAACACAAGAGGAACATATTAAATTATTAGAAAAATTCATACACATCATAGAAAATATCAGGAATAAGTTTAAGTAAAAAGAAAGCAGAAATAATGAAAACTCAAATAGAATTCTTAGGAATACAAATAGATAAAAATGGAATAAAAATGCAAACTCATATAGTACAAAAAATAATGAATTCAGAAGAAACCCTTGATACAAAAAAGAAACTACAATCCTTTTTAGGACTAGTTAACCAAGTACGAGAATATATACCTAAACTAGCAGAGAATTTAAAACCATTACAGAGAAAATTAAAGAAAGATGTAGAATATCACTTTGATGATAAAGATAAATTACATATACAAAAAATAAAAACTATGTGTACTAAATTACCGAAACTATACTTCCCTGACGAAAACAGAGAATTTATATACATAGTTGAGGACAGACTCAAGCGACCATAGTTATGGAGGAGTACTTAAATATAGATATATAAATGAAAAAATAGAGCACCATTGTAGATATCATTCAGGATCATATACCGAACCACAATTAAAATGAGAAATAAATAGGAAAGAATTATTTGCTTTATATAAATATTTATTAGCCTTTGAACCATATATTGTGTATAGCAAATTTATTGTGAGAACAGATAATACTCAAGTTAAGTGGTGGTTAACCAGAAAAGTACAAGACTCAGTTACGACAAAGGAAATACGAAGACTGGTACTAAATATTCAAAATTTTACATTCACAATAGAAGTAATAAAAACCGACAAGAATGTTATTGCAGATTACATATCAAGAGAAAGGTACACAGACAGATGATGTACCAGAAACAACTACTGGAGACATATATACAATCCTTTCCAAGTTATCTATACAAATAGATGGCATGGGAAGAAGATTGCAAAATCTAGAGGAAGCTTGTAGTCAGCAGCATGACTATAAAAATGCGGAGCTACAAAAAGCAACTAGTAGTCAGCAGCATGACTTGAAACATGCGGATCTAGAAGGAGACGTTGGGAAACTCCAAAAAACCCATAACAATGTTAATATTATTGATGCAGGAACTATTGCAAGCAGCTCATCTACGACGAGGTCACCTACAAAACCAAAAAATAAAAACCTCAATAAACTATTTGAAAAACCATATACTACAATACCGAAAAATCCAGTTACAGTACAACCCCAAACTAGAACCCACCAGAATGCCTAGCTGCTTATCCCTTGATGTGAACTATCAGTCCTAGCTGCGAATACGCTCGATCCTTCGAGCTATCTCCACAACCTGATTATAAGGAATCCCCATCTCTGCCTTTTGGGCCATATAACCTAAATCCCATAGTGCAAGCCCGCAATAAACCTCTACACTCTGCATCTGTGGGGAATATGATAGCTTCATGATGAGAAAACTTAGAAAATCTTGCCTCATAGTCGGTTATGAACATCTGACCCTGCTAGAGATGCTTGAACTGACCCCGTAACTCTTCCCTCTGTGAGGGTGGAATATACTTCTCCAAAAACAGATGGGTGAACTTGTCCCAGTCAAGGGAGGTGAACCTGCTGACCTGCTCTAGCTACCAGAATCTACGTGTCTTTCCCCTAGCTGAAATATGGTGTAGTCCACCTTGTTGGACTCCACTACCCCATATTATATGCCTCTCCCTGCAATGGTCAATAAAATCCTGTGGGTCCTCTGATTGCTCACCACGAAAGACAGGAGGATGAAGCCTTGTCCATCTGCCCAACCGCTTATGCTCCTCAAAGGTTGAGGTCGGTCTAGTATCCGCTCTGACTGCTGCAACCGTATTGAACCTCGCCCGTAGGCAGAGCACCCGGTGTCTGATACATAGCAACGATGTTTTATGGTGCATGAGAGGTAGGGGTTTGTGCTCCCCCTCCCGCCTGAGATATGGTCGGATCTACTGGAAATAGTCCATCCTAGGTCATAAATCCATGAACCTCAACATACGACCAATGAATTCCTGAAAGACTGGTGCGCTCATAAAGTTTGTCGAGGCCAGGTCAGCTGCAGGAACCTCATCTTGCTCCTGAATAACAGGATCCTTCACCGGATCCACTAGTGGTACTACATGAGTAACTCTATGATGCCCTAGTCCTCTAGCAGGAGTTGTGGCCCTTCCTCAGCCTCTGCCTCTACCTGTAACGACTGGGGGAGCAGCGCCTCTACCGTCAGGTCTTGTTGTCGCATGCGTTCTCATCATCTGTGAGAGAATAAGAGAAAGATACTTAGTACAACATCAACTGCACGATAGGAAATGAAGAAAGAGAATTTTCCTAACACCCTTTAGCCTATCGAGGATAAGTACAGATGTCTCTGCACCGATCCGCAAGACTCTACTAGGTCTGCTCATGAATCATGAAACCTAAGTGTACCTAGAGCTAGCTTTCATGATCCAATTTTCACCATAGGCCGTGATGGCACCAAATGTCGATGTTAGGCAAGCAAACGGTGAACCATCAATTTAATTGTCGCTTTTTATACTCTTGAAATCATGGGTTTCATTAAGTAATTGAAATAAAGTATAGAAACCATGGAGACATAATTACGTTCTTACTAAGCCATAAAGTATTTAGTAAACATGAAGTGAAATGATGATAATATCAGGCACAACAATAGTCATCTACTAGAAACTCCTAAAATCCGGTGTCACAAGTGCACGAGCAATCTAGTAGAATATGTACAAACCACTATAGCTAATGTCTAAAACAAAATAGACAGAAATGATAAATATAAAAAGAAGGAGGCTCTGTGTGATGCAAATCAAAGCATGGAGAGCAGCTCATCATTAAGCCTCCGGATAGTGCATATGGGCGCCCGTATGACTGCCTAAAGTACCTGCCTCAGTACCCGCACAATTAGTGCATAAGTATAGAATGAGTACGTAAATCAATGCATATCCGGTAAGTATCTAGTCTAACCTCGAAGAAGTAGTGATGACAGATCGACATCGACACTTACTAGTGGTCCAATAAACAAAGTGCATGAAACACAATGTGTAACGATTAAGTAAGTAACTGTAACTAACATGATCCTTTAAGAAACATCAAATAAATGTCAAGTCTCAAGTCAAGAAGAAAATCTCATATATATTCTGACTCCTAGCGATATTACGCACGAATTAAGCCGAGGTCGTACGGCTCGATCCATGATAATAGTGTACACTGCCGAGGTCGTAAGACTCGATACATATATGCATCTCAAATATATTGCCGAGGTCGTACGGCCCGATCCACATAAATAGTGGAACTTTTCCAACTACGTGTCGCATAAATACAACACAAGGATAGGAGCATGAAGGAAGCATGATTTTTATAGACAATGAAGTATCCTGCCAAAAACTGAAGGTAAAGAGGTTCAGCCTAACACAAATTCTAATCCAATGTCAAATATAAATTTAAGTAATTGAACTAATAGGTTTAGTTAAAGGGATACAAATATTGCATGGTAAAGTCCTACGTCTACTCGGACATCAGCATAATTTTTAGCTATGCACAGACTCTCGTCGCCTCGTATGCACGTAGTACCCATAACAAATAGCACACAACAATTACAATACCTAAGGGAATAATTTACCTCTTACAAGATTAAGCAAGAGACTTACCTGACTTCCAAACCCTCTACTCGACTCTCAAACCTCACTAGTCGCCTCTAAACTACGCCGAGCAACCCAAAACTAATCAAATGGTGCATAAATCAATCAATATATGTTCAAAAGTTTATAATTTAATAATTAGAGTAATTTTCCAACCCAACTCGAAAGGTCCATAAAAGTCAACCCCGAGTCTACATGCCCGTATTCCCAAATTTTTCATAGATAATTGTTACCCATGAACTTACGAACTCAAATATATAATTTATACCCAATTTCATAATCAATTTCGTGGTCAAAACCCAGTTTTACTAAACCTTAGGTTTTTCAATAAAATTCTAAAATTCCACTAATTTCTATGTTAAAATCTACCCATAATCCATGTATTCAACTTACATTAAGTAGAAATCACTTACTTTGTAATGCTTGATAAGAATCCACCTGCAAGAAGCTCCAAAATCGGCCAAGCCAAGTGAGAAATGGGAAAAATTAGCCTAAGTCCCGTATTAAAAAGATGTTCTGCCCAGGTCATTCTTCTTCGCGATCGTGGAAGTCCCCTCGCAGTCACGAAGGAAAAACTGCCATCTCTCCGAAATTTCGTATGGCGAACGCGACCTGAGCTCTACTATCATGTTGCCTAACTTGGCCTACCCTTTGCGAATGCGGAAGGCCCATCGAGAACGCGAAGGTCAAATGCCTGCTATCACTCCCAGTCGGCCTTCCTCTACGCGAACATGACTCTAGGATCGCAAACACGTAGGCCACTGACCTTGACGCTCCTCGATCACGACGTCTAGACTGCGAACATTAAGCACAAAATGCCCCAGCCCAATAATCCTTCATCACGAATGCGAGACTCTCTTCGCGTTTGTGAAGAACAAAAATCACACCTCAAAACTAACTCTTCCTAGCCACCCAGGACCCTTCCAATTATACCAAAAAGTATATAAATATAATCCAAACTAACTCTAAGTCTCCGAAAACAAAAATAACATTGAAACCAAAAATCACACCTCAAAACCAAAATAATCGACCTTTGAACATCAAACTTCTTTCAACTAGCTCTGAACGCGACGAATTATACATAGACAACTCGGAATGACATCAAATTTTACGCACAAGTCACAAATCACTAAACAAACATATTCCAAGGGTTGGAATCCCAAAAGGACATCAAGAAAACCATAGTCTACTTCAAATCAAACGTAAAACTGTAAAACCTTCAAGATGCCAACTTTCGACAGTAAGCGTCGAAACGCTACCAGTCCACCCAAAATTTAATCTGAACACATGCTCAAGTCTAAAATCATCATACGAACCTATTGGAGCCTTCAAATCCTAATTTCGATGTTGTTTACTCTAAGTGTTGACTCAAGTAATACTTGGCCACCTAGAACTAAGTGTTCCGAATTTAACCCGAACTCTTCCAAAACCAAACCAACCATCCCCACAAGTCAACAAAAGGAATAGTACATACATGAAGTCTTAAAAGGGAAACGAGGATCTAGAAAATAAAAATACCAGTCGGGTCGTTACATATCCCTTCTCTCTTGCTTATCTGTACCTAATGTCCTTATTTATGTGTTGGACTTAGAATCACTATTAAGTTGATGAAATCATATTTAGATGCCTAAGGTGAAAGCATGTATGCCTTAATTGCTATTCTTGAAAAGGATGCCTATATTCCTTCTATTTGTGAAAAGGTTGAATTTAATATTGCTTGAGCTACTTGTCTTTACCATTATATTCCGTTATTATTGTAATTGGTTATTGGAAATGAGTATTGGACCTTGCTCAGCTCATCACCACTTTCACCCTGAGGTTAGGCTTGTCACGTGAGTACATTGGGCCGGTTATACTTATATTATATTCTGAATTTCATGTGCAGATCAGATTACTGCTGAGAGAGGTGTTGCTAATGAGTTGCACCAGTACCAATTTCTTAGAGATTTCGAGGTAGCTGATGATCCCATTCGCAAACCTTAAAGTCCCTTCCCCTTTGTTTATGCCATAACTGTTCTATCTTTCAAACAGTTATGTATTTAGGATCAGACTATGTATTTAAAAATTCTGTAGCGCTCATGTACTCAGTGATGCTAGATCGTTGGATTGTTTTAGTTTTATTTGTGCTATTAGCTTTCGTTATTATGGTTTTCCAGCTGTTAATACTGTTAAGTTATGTTATTTGGGTTTATTGCTTTTATTCTAATGTTGTCTTGCCTACCAATTGGTGTTAGGTGCCGTCACGACATTTGTGGGATTTGGGACCGTGATAGTTATATTTTAGTTCTGCCTTACATACTCTGTACATTATTCATACTAACGTCCCTTTGTTAGGGGACGCTGTGTTTCATGCCATGCAGAATAAGATAGATGGGTAGAGGACCCTCTACAGTAGGCTATCCGTTGTTATAAACCTTTGGTTACTAAGCTCAATCTTCGGAGTATTAATGAGTCGAGGTAAATATGTATATGTCTTTTGCAACTCCGGGCATGTTGAGAACCTTGTCCTGACTTATCTATTATCATGACATTTCAATTCTTGAGGCTTTACAGAAAATATCCCATGTATAGTTTTGGTTGTCAGTCTATCATGGCGGAGTTGTCGCCGTCCCCCCCTCCCCCCCCCACGCACGCGTGTGCGCACACACACATATATGTGTGTGTGTGTGTGTGCATGTGTGTGTGTGGTTATCATGAATTAAGCTTATATTCCCTTTATGGTTGTATATTGATGTGGCCTCTTCGGCCTCCAGTTTGGGTCATGACAAAAACATATGTCCTCGGAGCACACTCTTGAATACTAAAGTAATTTAATAAATAGCACATCTGTATTTCCCAACAAAAAGAGAAGCGTGAAGAAGTTGGACTATGAGCTGAAACTAATTCGTCGTGCTTGAAATGTGATCGGTTGTATCTGCATCCAATAAAATGAAAGCAAATCCTCGCGGGCTATGTTGCACCAATAGAATACCCTGTAAATCTTATAGACTACCTCCTAAAAATATGACGCAAGAATTTCTGGGGAAAACCATAATATGCAAGAACAACATGTTTTAACAAGTAAATACGTAAATCAACTAAAATCTTAAAACAGAGGTAAGCTAAAAAATAAGACTGTAAGTTTATACTGAAGTTGAAACTAAAATCTAAGTTATTTTAAAATAAAATTAACTCTTTAGTCAAAAAGAGTTTTGTCACATTGTAACCATATGTAACTGAGGATCTGATAATACGCACGGAGTGAATGTCGATCTATCTCTCAAAAAAATAATTAGCACATATGAAGGTGAGGTAACTAACACTGTCCTTCATTTCGCTCATGCAAGGCAAGGTTGGCTAATTTTTCAATCTGAATCTGGATGTGATCACACTAGTAAGAAAATCTAATGTGAATGCAAGCATCACAAACAGTTGCATCTACATGCAAGCATATAAATTTCTAAAAATACCATATAAATTATATTGGGTAACAAAGATTGTACACATTCTCATATACAACTGTACTGAGTAATAGTGAAGTGAACTCAGTGCTTCACAAGAAAATCTTTTTTAAGCATTTCATCGAACACATAGAGTACGTTGGTTTTACAAGAATTTATTTAGAAATTAAGTCTTAGCTTAATTAGTCTACAACTTCAACTTTAACTTTCATTATTCCTCAATCAACCCGAATCACATATCAAAATATACTTGATAGCCAAGTTCAATTTATATCAATACATGCTTAGAGATATCAACTTTATGTTCTTTAACTTTGAGAGATTTGATTATGCTCTGTAACCCATGAGTTTCCAATAAATTTGTGGAAACTAAGTTTACCCACCCATTTTAGATTATCCAATGGATTAGAATCATGATAATTGATATTTCAAATCATAAAATTCACTATCCAATCAAAGATTTCATTTTTTCCTTCAAGTTCTTAACAAGTTACATTAATATTGGAGGACCAAAGTTTTTCAATTTCCTTTGTAATCTCCAACCGAATCATAAATTCAATATTTATCACCATAATCTTGCATTAATAACATAGTAGGGTGAAGGAAATTAATTACCTTTAACAACTAAAAACTAGGTGTTCTTGTAGATTTTAAATGTTAAAACTCATGTTACCGAATGTCTGATATCATAAATTTGTATTAAAAACCTTAACTCAATATTTGGTACTGATTATTGGTTAAAAATATACTAAAAATCAAGTGCTAACTCTCTTGTCTTGTTTTAAAGAAAAAAAAACTCGATTTGAGAATTCAAAGGATTAGGCGTGTCATTCACCACTAAAAGTTGGGTCGAAATTAAACGAAGCCGAAAATCGACCAAAATGGGAAGGTAGGAAAACTATTGGTCTGTACACAGGGTTGGTCTTTTACGACTGAAGCAGCAAGTCAACATAATTGAATTTTAGATTTTTTTCTGATACACGACAAAAAAAAATTAAATTAATAACCGATCGGTTGGTTAGTTTTATGAAATAAAAATTGTTTTTCATTTCTAAAACCAATCCAACTCGATCAATTTCCAAAATAAAAAAAATTGTGTTTTCAAAAGCTGATCGACACTGCCAATGTATGTATCATTTTGAAATACTATTTTTTGTAACCGAACGAATAAAGCGATTTTATGGAGAAATTTGGGAATCTTTTTTTGATGAAGGACCGATGCAATTAGTATTTTTATACTTCTGGATTAAATTTTATTAGAAAAGTGACTGACTCTCATTGATAGTTGGTTGGTATTCTAGGTTAAAAACGGACAGACAATTTCATAGCTGCACAATTTGCCAAATACAAACAGCTAGAATCCAGCACTATTTTATTTCCAAACAAGCAAAATCAACATACAAGAACCTCCAAATTGTTACAACCCAAATTTCACCAGGTCATGATGGCACCTAACTAAGCCAGCTAGGTGAACTAATCAACGTAAGTGTATTGACGATCAATTTTGACCATGCTTTTTTATGATTAATTTCTCTATGCTTTTTAGTCTGTAATAGTTTTCTAAAAATATATTCAAAATATATTTTGATAAAATTTAAGCAGTAACTTAATTACCCGATTGGTCATTTAGAGTTCTAGCATCCAGTTCTGCGATTTGAAATCCTGAGTAGGTTCATATAATATT
>MCJB01001696.1:0-10337 GCA_002018475.1 Nicotiana obtusifolia
ATATGGTGATTGTAAACATATTTTAATGTAGTTTATGATGTTTTATAATAGTGAGCCATTATGACACTTTACTTTTTACTATTGCGTAAGATTTCTTCTTCTTCTTTTTTTTTAATTGCAAAATGGGTGTTAAGTAGATTTGTTGTTGTTTTGACAAATTGATGACTGTGGTTTGTTCCTGATGATATTTGGAGGTTATGTTTAAAATTTGAGCTCAATTGGAGTAGATTTAAGTATTAAATCGTATATTGGATTGTTATAATTTGAAGAACAAATTTCTATTTCTGGGAAATTTGCACTTTAGGCCTATTGTCCTTAAGTGCATAAAAACATTGGTTGCACTTCAGACCTTTTGGCTTTAAGTGCATCTAAAGTGCAATTTTTCACTTCAGACTTATTGGCCTTAAGTGCATCTGAAGTGTAATTTTTCACTTCAGAGTTATTGGCCTTAAGTGCATGAAACCATTGGTTACACTTCAGACCTATTTGGCCTTAAGTGCATCTGAAGTACAAATTTTCACTTCAGACTTATTGGCCTTAAGTGAATGAAAAAGTTTGTTGCACTGCAGACTTTTTGGCCTTAAGTGCATCTGAAGTGCAATTTTTCACTTCAGACTTATTGGCCTTAAGTGCATATGAAGTGCAGTTTTTCACTTCAGACTTATTAGCCTTAAGTGCATGAAACCATTGGTTACACTTCAGACCTATTTGGCCTTAAGTGCATTTGAAGTACAATTTTTCACTTCAGACTAATTTTTTTTAACTTCAGACCCGATAAGTGCGAAGTTAATAGTAAAGTGGGTACACTTGCAAACTTTTTTGCAAAGTAGGTATAGATTCAATAGTGACCCCAAAATCGAGTATATATGCAAAAGTCCCGATCCTTGCATCCCATCTTGTTTCCACAAGCCCCATCGTTAAATTAATGTCACATTAGACATTAACTTAATAAATATACTTTATCAAACGGGCTAGACAATTATAAGCCAGACGCCATGTGCTTTGAATTCCATATTGAGCTAGCATGATTTCGTTTATGTTTAGCTAATGAAATGATACTAGCTAGCAATAGTGTTGGCCCTGTAGTAGTCTGTATTTAGCTTACGATGAAGCAAAACCCAACATGATCTAGATCTTTATATGGGCGAACAACATTAAATAAAGAAGGCCAAATCTTGCCTTTTATGAATTAGCATCTGGAGGTTTTCAAAAAGTGGCAAGGGAACCCATCTATTCGAAGGATACAAGTGCAGTCATGCTGTCAAATTGTAGATTTGCAGTGAACGAAAATATGGACCATCTGTTTGGTGTATGTTGTAAGCCTCAAGTGTAGGTGTGCTAATTCGCAAGAGCCTTTCAAAAACAGCATCAACATTTAAAGAAGTGAACTAATAAATATATCATTACAATATCATATTCAAAAGACACAATTTGAGTCGTACCACAAAATAAAATTCAAGTATAATGCTTCACCTTTACTCGAGAGTTTTCATTTTTTAAATGTATTCATAATATTCTCATTACAAATTGTCGAATTAAGGCTGAGCAGGTGCTACGCTATTCTATTAATGGGGCCGCAAGCTAGGGCTCAAGTATGGAGGAACATTCCATAAGCAATCGATAAGAATGAGGGAGAGGAAGATATTTTTTGAATATCTGAATGAGTACAATAGTGCTCCTTTTATAGACTCACACCCACATGATTAGCATGTGGTGAAAGGGCTTCGCTTTTCGTTCGCTTTAACAACCACTAACTAACTAACTCCAGCAATAGCTGATTAGCAGACTAACTACTATACTCACTCGACTAACTATTTCAATATTCTGCCTCAAGCTAGAGGGTGGAATACATCAAGCACTTCACGCTTGGACAAAAGCAGCTGGTGCTGCACAGTTCCTAAATCCTTGGTCAACAGATGTGCCAATTGAGCTTTGGTATTGACATGCTCAGGCAATATCGGACCATCTTTGATGGTGCCTTATATAAAACGGCAGTCGATCTAAATATGCTTTATTCTCTCATGGTAAATAGGATTAGAGGCAGTCTGTATAACTGCCTTACTATCACAGAATAACTTCACATGTTTAGTGACAGATACATTTAGCTCTTTTAACAACCCAGTTAACCAAATCACCTCTAATACTGCAGCTGCCATGCTCTATACTCTGCTTCTGCTGGGCTTCTACTCCTGCTTTTTTTTAAATATTTTTTTATATCTAGGATATGAGAAAGTCTCCAAGCTTGACAACATACCCAATCACCGAACTTCTAGTGTTTGGGCAGGCTGCTCAATCACTATCACAAAACACAGTTAACTATGTGCATGAGCTATTCTTCAGCAAAATACCTTGACTAAGTGACCCGTTTAAGTAGCTTACCAATCTGAGTGCTGCCTCCCAGTATGAAACCTTAGGTTGCTGCATAAATTGACTAAGGACTTGTACAACAAAACAAATATTCGGCCTAGTGATGATAAGATAGAGTAATTTCCCAATGAGCTTCTGATAGGAAGTAATATCTGTAAGAATAAGATCTGTGATTACTAAGGGTTGGAGAAAAGATTAAGGAGGTCTACAGTTATAATTTTTTCAATTGTCGGAATCCTTCCCGCTATATTTCCTACAAATTCACCTAAGTATTCTCTACCAATCGTAAGTAATTTGAGTGTGTAGTTCTCTCTTGAGCAACTACCATAATTTACTAGATGTATTCTCTCAAACTGCACTAACTGGCACTAATCCACTGCTTACTATGATCGCACCAAGGTTTCGTTATTTCTAATCCCGACTTTAAACCCTCCGCATTGATCTCTCAAATACGTTAGGAGTGGTGTTATTCAATAACTACCTAATTGTATACTCTCTCTCGAGCAGTACACACTAAATAGGCATAGTCAATTGATGGTCATTCAATCAACAGCAACAAACACGTAGTTGAACAAGTAGAGAAATCCAACGACTAAATTATATAAAAACATAACAAGAATTTATCCTACAAAAGGTTCCATAAAAACCCTAGATAACAAATTAGCTACTCAGTTATTTGCACAAATACAAGATTAGAATTCACAACAATGGAAAATTAGGAAGAAAGAGAAAAAAACATGAAGTTGAATCCTTCTCGCTGCTCCAAGTATGTTCTTGCCTCTCCAAAGTCTTCTCTCCTTCCAAAGTAGTGTTTCTTCATATTTATATGGTTTAGGGTTGGATTGGGCTGAAATTGCTTCTCCTAATTCGAATTGAAAAAGTTGAATTTTTCTGCCCCGGTCCCGGTCTGGCGAAGTGACCCTTGCTTTGTTGTACGGGACTTTCCTAATTTCTTCTGCTTCGGTCCCGGTCTGGCGAAGTGAACCTCGCTTCGCTGTCCGGGACTTTTCTCTTCAGCTTTTCTTTTATCAATTTTTCTCCCATTTGATCCTTTTCCGCGCAAGTTTGTTCTTACACATAAGAAACACGTAATGAGCATATTTTTACTTCAAAAGCAATGTGAACATCCGTAACTCACAAACGAAATAACACACAAACACACTAAAAACATGCACTTTTAACCCTTTATCACCACCCCACACTTAAACTTTTGCTCGTCCTCGAGCAACTTAAACTTAAGCACATAGGCAAGAGATATCTTTCACAACATATTCAAGCATTACACCAATGACAATAGTTTATATAAACGCTTAGAACCCAGCATATGCACTCTTCATACCTTTCCTCAAGTTTTAAACTCATGCCAAAATTATTTAAAATATTCATGTGGCCCTTTTTAACATCCTTGCCTCAAAATTTGACTCTAATACATTCCACACTATGACTCGCTCATTGTGACTCCTAAAAAATCTAGGTCTTTACCAATCCTTTACAAATCATGTGTCCTCACCAACAAATCATAGAGAGAAAGTAGTCCACACACTCAAATATAAGTTCAAATATAATTTAAGGACTCTCAAATCGAAAGAATTTTTCTCACTCTCGCAAAGAAACTCTTATGCTACCAAAACTCATACCATAGGCTTGCCCGTAGTGTAAGTCACCACTAATTTAAGCTCACAAAGTCTAGGATCAAGTAGGGCTTTATAGGTTGTAATATAGGCTAAGGGACGGGTAGGACATATTTGAGAAAATAATGACTAACCCTCCTAAGTACTTTAATACACTACATTTCACTTTCAAGCACCTTCTTATCATGACCACTTCAATGTCTTTCCATGAAACCATACACATTTGGCTAGTACTTTTTTTTTTACAAGTGCACCTTGTCGTCCTTTCTATGGTTCCACTCAAAAGCTACCTAATCAATTTCTTTACTCTTCTAACTACTTAAGTGCTTTCGAAGGTAAAGATTTAACAAGATTTGATTAAGAACAAAGAGGGTTCGGCTTGTAATGTGGTTGCCAAAGAAAAGGTCTACAGGCTCAAAATGGTGACTATGGATAATATTAGCATTAGTAGGCAAATAGGCTAAATGATCAATCAAAGAAATCCTATATCACCTCCCAAACTAATAAGACTTAATCATTTCGCTTTGACTCACATACAGGGCGAGTTCTAGACTAGCAAGGATGGCACAAAATACATCAAAATCTCACCTCACACAATGCACATGACTCACTCAGGACGGTTCGGACCCGACTCTCAAGTTAAAGCAACTAGCACAGTCATCATACAATTTAAGCACACGAAAAGAGTCAAAAGATGAGCCTCAGTGTCAAAAGAAAGCCACACATATGTTCAAGACATCTAATTACAAAGACCACGAAGAAAGTAGTTAGTTCAAATGCTCCAGACCTAAGCCCTAATATAAAATATGTCAAAATGCATAGGTACTCAAGTTCTCCCCATTCCATTATCAGTTCAAAATGAAAAAAAAATGAAAATCTTTTTTTTTTCTTTGGACTTTAAACCCTCAAGAGAACTGTCTAGGAAGTCTATCGTCGAGAAAAGTCCACAACTTTTTGAAAATTCTACCTACAAAAAAATTATTACCCAGTTCAAAAAGTCATCCCTTGGAAAAGAGCTGAAGCCGTAAGAAAACCAAGAGGGATTATTTCTACCTAATAACTTTTTTGATTTTTTTTCAACACACATAAAATAACACAACTAAAATAGCATAGGAACACCCAAACAATCTCTTAAAATTATGCATTGTCCCCAATGCACACCCATAAATACAAGAGGGTAAAAGAAACTCCCTGGTAGGCCAAAAATCCGAAGCATTAACAGCTCGTGGGATACTCAGACTTCTCCCGTACTTGGTTCTTTGTGAAGGCATCCCACACTTAGTTCTAACCATCTCACTTGCTTTTGCTTTTGTCCAATAACCTTGCTTCCCATGCTCCTAGAGAAATAAAAAACAACACTATAAAATAATACAATAATAAAAATATAAAAAAAAGCAGTAAAACTTGGTTGCCTCTCAACAAAAGCTTGATTTAACGTCGCAGCACGACATAAACTACTTTTTGCCTCCACCTTGAGCTTATGAAATGAACCCTAAGTTTTGCTTCAAGCTTATGATTATGCTCTTGAGGCGATACAAATTCTTGTAAGCCAGAAACTAAGTGATTCTTTATGCACTTTTTGACTTCCAGCTGAGGAGTGTCATCTTGCCTAAACGGCTTCGAAAATTTCAGAATATAAGGCTCATCTATCTCTTCCGTTGACTCCTTTCTATGCTCGTAAGGATCCATTCCCATTTTACCATCCGAACATAATGTAGAGAAGTGTTTGGGATAAGGTCCAACGCGCTCAAATACATGAACTTCAAGATTTTCGACCTCCTCAACACCAATCAGACTAGAGTCAATTAAATTTGTTTCTTCCATGTCCTTGGTTGACTCTATTATTACTTCATCAACATCGGCATCCTCAAATTCTAGTTGGATAGGTTGTTGGTGTTCTACTCTGACCTCCTCCATTAGCACCTAAATTGCAGTATCTAATTCATGCTCTTCTTGGCTACTATCCCCAATATTGGCTTGTTGAGCAGTAAATGCTTCAACCAATTGACTCACTTGTGCCTCCAGGTTGCGAATAGTAGCATCTTGCCTTGGTATGTACAATTATTTCTCATTATTTTATTTCATAAGGCACCTTGGTATATCCTTGATCTCTTTCAGGTCAATATCCCTGGGTTCTTTGTTCCTATTAAATTCACAAGAAAAAGTAATACTATCATAGTAAGGGGTTAGGGGAGGATAAGAAATATAAGCACAACCAAGAAAGTGACCATCTTGACCACCACACATATCACACACTTTCCACACATAAGATTGAGTTGGTGCACATAACTCGCTCTTGGAAATATTTTGATAATTTTGCCATTGGTGATTTCCTCTGAAATATGCATAAGGAGGATCAAAAGTGGAATTACCAATATCAAAACTCTCATAATTCCAAGATGTCATGTCCCTCATTTCAAAAATAAAAATAAAATAAAATAAAAGTTCAAACTTGATAGCAAGCAATATTTACAGCTACAACTACACTGTTAATTCTCTAGCAACGGTGCCAAAATTTGATCACGCCCAACTCTAGTCCTAAAAAGGATAGGCGATCACTGCAAATATAATCCGGTCTAAAAATCCGGAGTCGAATCCCACAAAGAACTAAGGTTTTGCTACAGTTGTTTACTATCATTAAGAAGACAAGTTTGAACAAATTCTGTAATTATAAAGATTGAGATTTTATTTCTAACTAATTAACTAACTAATTAAAGTAGTAAATTATCAACTAAAGATACTAAGGGTTGGAGAAAAGATTATGAAGGTCTAGATTTATGATTTCCTCAATTGTCGGAATCCTTCCCTTTACGTTTCCTACAAATTCGCCTAAGTATTCTCTATTGATCGTGAGTACTTTGAGTGTGTAGCTCTCTCTCTCGAGTAACTACCACAATTTACTAGACGTATTCTATCGAACTACGCTAGCTAGAACTAATTCACCGCTCATTATGATCGCACGAAGGTTTCATTATCTCTAATCCCGCCTTTAAACCCTCCGTATTGATCTCTCAAATATGTTAGGAGTGGTGTTTTTCAATAACTACCTAAATGCATACTCAGAGCAGTACACACTAAATAGCCACGCTCAATTGATGGCCAGTCAATCAACAGCAACAAACACGTAGTTGGACAAGTAGAGAAATCCAACGGCTAAATTATATAAAAACATGACAAAAATTTATCCTACAAAAGGTTCCATCAAAAATCTAGATAATAATTTAGCTAATAAGTTGTTTGCACAAATATAAGATTAGAATTCATAACAATGGAAAATAAGGAAGAAAGAGGGAAAAATGTGAAGTTTTGAATCCTTCTCCTTGTTCCAAGCGTGTTCTTGCCTCTCCAAAGTCTTCTCTCCTTCCAAAGTAGAGTCTCTTCATATTTATATGGTTTAGGGTTGGGTTGGGCAGAAATTGCTTCTCCTAATTCGGATTGGAAAAATTGAAATTTTCTGCCCTGATCCCGATCTAGCTAAGTGACCCTCGCTTCTTTGTCCGGGACTTTCCTGATTTCTTCTACTTCGGTCCCTGTCTGGCGAAGTGAACCTCGCTTCGCTGTCCGAAAATTTTCTCTTCAGCTCTTTTTTCACCAATTTTTCTCCCATTTGATCCTTTTCCGCGCAAATATATTCCTACACATAAGAAACACGTAATGAACATATTTTCACTTCAAAAACGATGTGAACTCTCGCAACTCACACACGAAATAACGTACAAACACACTTAAAACATGCACTTTAACCCTTTTATCAGCTATATAGGAATTGAGAACAGACTGAGATATTCTTGATAGCATGTAAACAAGTGATCATACTCTACATAATTTGCAATAGAGTATGAACACTTAGCAGACTTTGCTTTAGTAGTGACATAATCTTTAAACCAAATCGGTGGCTTAGTGACTCTCTTTCTCCTGTCATTTTCTTTCACTTGTTTACTAACACTGACTTCTTCTACTAGTTCTGCAACTTGCACAAGCTCATTAGAATTTGCAGATGGTGTATCAGGTTGTGAAGTAGTTGCAATGTCTTTTGTGTTTGCAATGTCTTATGTGTTTATCTCATGGTCAATACTGATATTTGGTTATGCTATTTCTTCTAATCCTGTAGAGTTATTTTCATGCTGAGTTGTGGGAGGTTGATTTACATAAACATTATGGTCTTGTGAATTCATGTTAGTGCTTTTCATGTCTGTTATTGGCATGAACAACACATCCTCTTCATTTTCAATCTGCATGGATCTAAAAGGAAAGATCCCTTCTCTGAAGCTGACATCTCTACTAACAAAAAGGCTTTTGTGTCCGGATCAAACAACATGTACCCCTTCTGAGTTTCAGGGTATCGTATCAACACAACTTTTCTAGCTCTTGGGGCTAACTTGTCACCCTTAGGTAGGTTACTTGCATAACACAAACAACCAAATACCCTCGTATGGTGTAGCTTAGGTTCTTTACCATGAAGTAGCTCATAGGGTGTCTTCCCATACAATATAGCATTAGGTAGCTTATTGATTAAGTAGACTGCAGTTTTCACACATTCTTCCCAAAATTTAACTGGGATGGAACTGTGAATTTTTAGGGCCCTTGCAACTTTCAATATTTGCCTATGTTCCCTTTCTACTGTTTAATTCTGCTGTGGTGTGTAAGCACAGATGCTTTAATGAATTATACCAAGAGAAAAAACAATTCATTACACTGAAAAATTTTGTCCTATTGTCTGATCTTAATGTTTCCACAGTGACATCAAATTGGTGCTTTTTGGTCCTACAATATGAGGCCTTCTCTTTGTAAAATGAGGTGTTCAACCAGATGAGCTAAAGAGCATTTCTTGTTAAGTGGTGTCACTATCCTTCTCAGACCTCACTTATGGGATAAAGCTGAGTTTGTTGTTGTTGTTGGTGGTGGTGGTGATGTTGTTGATGTCATTCTGCGCTATTTGATCAATTTCATACATAATTTTTCACGAAGCAATGTCGAATGGCACTGCTTAAGCCAATGTTCCTCCGCCCAAATTCGCTGAACTCAACATAAAATCTCACTATGATAATCTAAGTTCACTTTTTAGTAAATTACAAAACAACAGCAAAGATAAGCAAGGACTTCCATATAATCACTTATCATCTAATGCACTAAAGTGATCTTGAGCAGCTGTGTAGGACCAAAGATAAGATCCCAGAGATAGTATCTACTATATTTTATATATGATGAAAGAAAGACTTTTTCAAAGATTCTCTATAACTTTATCTATTAAATCGATATAGAATTTACTTTTTCAGAAAATTCTAACACTAGCGGAAATGCATATGCTTTTAATCATAGGAGAGAGCAATTAGAATTGAGAAGAACAGACATATGATCTCTACTATGATACCACCAAATTAAATAAGTGGGTATCTGCAAAAGAGAGACGCACTCATACAGACAGAACTATTCCAAGGAAATAAACTTTTCCTTTTGCCATCTTTTGGCGCAGAATTCAAGATTTCAAGAATAGTATACTTGATTCAGGGGAAAAGGTCACGGCAAAATAGTATATAAAACAATGAACAAGTTAGGAATACAGTAATCAGAAAGCTTCTTCATATTTATACTCAAGCAGGAAGTACAAATCATTTATGGAAGATTGATGCAATCCTGATCTTAGAACTCACACTCTCAATTCAAAATTCACAGCGTTTAAATTCTGAATCTGTCACTGACCAACACAATCCTATGGTGTGTCTAAGCATCCTGTTTGGGTGCAAGCACTCTTCTATCAAATCACTTTTATTCTCGGCACTGATAATTATAGGAACCCTTATTGGTTTAAAAATACTATGTTACTCCATTTATCAGCTGCGGAAGAGAAGACAATCTCACAGCAATCAGTTGGCTTCTGATACAGGGAGGGAATTACAATTGCAGCCGCGAGAAAGACAGCAACAAACTTACAGAAGTTAAACCTTATTGTTGGAAAGCAAATTCATTATTTTACCACTGTATCAGGAGATCTTCAACCTTATTTTGAAACTCAGCTAATGCACTTGACTCAAATAGAAAATTTGCTCGCCTCAAACCTATCTTGTTTTTTAGTTTTGCAAGGTCTCTTATCCTGAACTAGTGTTTTACTTTCTTCAATCAAGAATGTCACAAGGCTGGCTAAATGTTGAAATTATAGGCCAAACATTTTTACTAATGTCCGTGTTTTCTCAAACTCTCAAATACTGTTTAAATGGAACAGTTTACTGATATGTTACTGTATTGAATTGTGTAAATTGTTTTTAAAGCTTTAAACAGTTAGAAAAAAGACACAACTTCCCCACAAATAAAATAGATGGATTGCGTACGATGAGCAAATAC
>MCJB01001697.1:0-14370 GCA_002018475.1 Nicotiana obtusifolia
CGGGTGCTTAACAAACCGTTACAACCACAAAGACTTGATCACACAAGCTTTGCAAATGTTAGACTTGCGGGTGCCTAACCAACGTTCCACAAAGACTTGATCACACAAGCTTTGCAATGTTAGACTTGCGGGTGCCTAACCAACCGTTACAATCACGAACACTTGACTCACGCAAGTTCCGTGAACAACAAGGAAGACTCTCTTCCTTAATACAACAAGGGACAACTTCCCTTAGGTGTATGACAACACAATTTTCACTCAAATTACAACTCTCACAAAAGTAGATGAAGTGAAGAAAATATAAGCTCAAGAACACAACTTTTGATCTTCAAGAAATGGCTCAAAAATAGCTCAATTGAATATGAAAACTTGAAGCAATTAATCTCAAGATTTTGGATGAAGTGTTGTATTCAAATAAGGTTTAGGAGGGTGTATTTATAACCCCAAAACCTCACAAATCCGTTAGACCCAAAAACTAGCCGTTTTTGGCTCCAACAGCTCTTCGCCATCGATGGCGCCATAGATGTCACGCCATTGATATCGCCATGGATGTCGCGCCATTGATATCGCCATGTATGTCGCGCCATTGATGTCGCCATGGATGGTGCCAACATTCTGGAATTTTTCCAGCTGAATTTTGGTTCACAATTTTATTGTTTTGTAAAACCAATATTTTGTAAAATGTCTTAAGTTATTTTTGAAAGAGTTTTTAGACTTGAGCCAAGTTCTTAAAAACTATATAAGATCAAAAATACCATAAGACTCAAAATCAAAATCAAGACTAAAATACTACATCTTTTAGTCTTCAATCTTTTTGCTTCATTGACATGTTCCATTCATCAACTTCTATTATCTTGAAAGCTCGACTTGTAGTCACAACAAAATCCAAGCAATCTTGGTAACTCGTTAATGATGGTTTGTCAATTATCAAAACCTACAACAAGACACAAAGTCATTAGTTAAGGTTTCATGAATAAGAATGCGAATACGTTTTTCCAACAATTTCCCCCTTTTTGATAATGACAAACATAGTAAGGGATATGCATTCTTATAGCAAAAAGGATTTTGATATTGATACCAATTATTAAAAATTAATACAAGAATTGTTATAAAATTTATAAATTGTTAAAGGAACAAGATCAAATCATATGGGTAGATACCAATTGTTAAAACAAACAAGTATATGGAATAAATTAATACTTGTAGAGATTTTTAACAAATAGACATATCTTCCCATCTTCCCCCTTTAAACAATATTATAACAATATTAAAAAAATTAAAGGAATATCATATAATAAATATTCCCCCTCAAATTATGCTTCCCCCTTAATATATGCATATCCATATATTTCATATATTAATTTTCTCTATATATATCTTCCTCCTTTTGGCATTAGCAAAAAGACATATATAAAAAGAAAGATTAATTTCATTAATGAAATATGGAAAAATACAATGCATACATAAACATTAAAGGTACATAATTAAGAAGCATTATTAACAAAATTACAAATATAAAATAGAGAAATTATTTGGAATCATTCATTCCCCTCTTGTCGACACACAAAATCCCGGAAGTCGGCGTCAAGTTTTTCTGTGAATGCGCCCTAATTACTAACTTCTTGAGTTAGATTTGCAAGTTGAGCGCTAATGGATTCAAAAGTCACAGAAGAGGAAGAAGAAGCTTGTTCTGGAACTCTTTGTTGAGATTCCATACCTCTTCGGAATGAATTATCCGTTACCGACCAAATTTTTTGTTGCTTTGGTCGTTGGGCCAATGTTCACCGACATCCCAAAATATGTGAGGATGTCCATCACCAAAAACGCATAAGGGAGTGGTTCCCCCTCATGAATTGCGTCAAACATGTGAATCATGATAAATTGCGGCCAATTTTATCATCGCGTTATGCATAATTGCATGCATTATTTTGACGTCTTCAGCCGAGAGAACTGTGTGGGAAAATTTTCTCGGTTTCAAAATACGCGTGATGATATAGAAGAGTAACCTGTACTCTTCATTCATGTTCGTGATGGTTGGGCGACGATTTGCCCGGTGAAATTGTTTAATACCCATTTGGGCTAAAAATGGTGCCTCGTCAAAGGCGGCCCTGTGAACTCATGTGTAAAGAGTGATATCTTCTCCATTTGTGAGAAGTCCGGTTATTTCGGAAAGAATCTCGCATGAAATGAAAATTTCCGTACCATTGACGGAGGATACGAGATTTTTGTCAACTCTTCGAAGATTTGAATAGAAAGCATGAATCAAATCTTCATAAATGAAAGAGAGTTGATTGTAGAGTATTGTAGGGAGTATTGAACTTTTGGATGATAATTGAGATGAGTTTTTGAGTGTAGGAAGATGAATTTATAGAAAATTGAAGGTTTATGACCGTTTGGGGGCATTATGGACATTTCAGGGCTTTTCAAACGGTCATTAACGGCTATAATTTTGAATTTTGACCAGTCGCCATCGATGGTCATTGGGTCCGCCATCGATGGCGTGACCTCTCTGGAATTCCTTCTTGCCGGACAGAAACTTATCGCCATCGATGGCGAACAGTAACGCCATCGATGGCGTTAACTCTCTGGAAATTTTTTGTTATTTCCAGTAACATTTCGCCATCGATGTTGCTCGTTTAAACATCGAAGGTTGAGCATGGAAGTGAATATTTATCACATTTTAAGCGAATACTTTGACTAATTAAGTTCCCCCTCACTTATTGAGTCATCCACATGATGAGGAGAACCTGCAAAACAAAGTAAACGTCTCCGACGCTCAAGTTAGTAATGTTCAAAACAAGATTAATCATGCACATAATTAGATCAATGTTGAGTCAAGAATTCCAAGCTCGTTTCGAATTCTAAAGAATGACTCTTTCTCTAAAGGTTTTGTAAAGATGTCCGCCAATTGGCTATGAGTTTCAACAAACTCAATTTCGACATCCCCTTTGAGAACATGATCTCTAATAAAATGATGTCTAATTTCAATGTGCTTTGTTCTCGAGTGAAGAAAGGGATTCTTCGTGAGACAAATGGCACTAGTATTGTCACATCTAATTGGAATGTGATCAAGACGTAGGCCGTTATCCACAAGTTGTTGTTTCATCCAAAAGATTTGCGCGCAACAACTTCCAGCGGCTACATATTCCGCTTCCGTGGTGGATAAAGCAACACTGACTTGTTTCTTGCTAAACCAAGAAACTAATGAGCAACCAAGCATGTGGCAAGTGCCACTGGTGCTTTTCCTATCCAATTTGCATCCTGCAAAGTCGGAGTCGGAATAGCCAATAAGTTGGCAGGATGAACCCTTGGGATACCATAGTCCCACGTTCATTGTGCCGATGAGGTATTTCATTATCCGTTTGACTGCAGTTAAGTGTGAGTCTTTCAGACAGGATTGATACCGTGCGCATAAACATACACTAAACATTATGTCGGGGCGACTTGCAGTAAGATAAAGTAGAGATCCAATCATACCTTGGTATTTCTTGATATCTACTTCTTTACCTTTCTCGTCTTTGTCTAGGGTTCCCGAAGTGCTCATGGGAGTAGGCATTGCTTTGGCGTTGATCATCTCAAATCGCTTAAGCAACTCCTTGCAATACTTCGATTGGCATATGAAAGTTCCCTCTTTCATTTGCTTCACTTGCAATCCCAAGAAGAAGTTGAGCTCGCCCATCAAGGACATCTCGAATTCTTCTGTCATGAGCTTAGAAAACTCCTTGCACAAAGATTCATTAGTAGCACCAAAAATAATGTCATCTACGTATATTTGTACTAACAGGATGTTGTTATTTTTGTTCTTAATGAACAGAGTGGTATCGACTTTACCTCTTTGGAAACCATTTTCCAAAAGAAACTTACTCAATATCTCATACCAAGCCCGGGGAGCTTGTTTAAGACTGTAGAACGCCTTAATAATAATGAGGTAATTCGAACCAATGCCGATAGTTTTTCCTTTGTTGTCACTCAAGATGACAGGCTCTTCCTTTGTTAGTTTTGTACCCAAAATTTGAATGCATCATCAGTCACGTGCTTGGAGCATCCGCTATCAAGGTACTAAAGTACACTTGATGCCTTCAAGCACACCTGCAATCAAATTAATGACAGGATTTTGGTACCCAAACCTTTTTGGGTCCTTTCGGGTTAGTGGCAGATGCATATACATTATTTGTACAAAAATGCCTATATTTCGTATAACATACAGGCGCAATATGTCCTACTCTATTGCAGTAGTGACAAATAACATTTGGATTCCACATGTATGGTGGAGCATGATTAGTACTAGATTTATGAAAATCATACGGAATATTGCGTTTATGAAAATCATGCCTAATTCTTGGTTTACTAAAATAATTACTAGGCTTATGAAAATGTTGTCTAGGTTGGACTCCTTTATTTTCCTTTGGAAATACTACATGATTTTTCCTACCCATTTTATTCACGGGTTGCTTATTTGTTTGAGTTCTATACCTAGTATTTTTCTTTCTAGGCGGTTTAGTTCTAGAAGTACTAGGTGGTTTACTACTTTTAGTAAATCCTATTCCTTTTTTACTAACATGCACATGATCAATAAGGAGGTTCAAATCCTTTTGAGGCTTATTGAATTTACTAAGGGATGCTTCTAATTTTTCTATTTGTGCCTTATGTGATTTACAAGAGTTACAAGGGGCAATGGCACTTTCAGGTTTATCTGCACTTCTTTTTCCAAAAAACTTATTTTCCTCCCTAAGCTTCTCATTTTCCTTAGACAGTTTCTCTATTTCTTTTTCCGAGTTTATGGCATTCTTTTTTAGGGATTTGTATTTATTATTTATACTAACAAAATTGTCATATAACTCTTCAAAAGCAATTTGTAATTCTTCAAAAGTAAAATCGTCAATTGAAGAATTTTTACTAACCTCTTTGTCTTCTTGAGGAGTATCCTCAATGGCCGTGAGACAAAGGTTTGCAACATCTTCTCCGTTGCTTGATTCGTTGCCGGAGTCATCTTCTTCCTAAGACATAAATTCCTTTTGGACTTGAGACGTACCTTCGTAAGTGATTTTAATTTCGTCCCATATTTCCTTGGCCGTCTTGCATCCTGCGATTTTTCAGTATTCATCCAAACTTATAGAGCAGTAAAGCAAGTTGATAGCCCGTGCATAAGCTTCAATTTTTCTTATGTCTTCATCGGAGTATTCACTTTCCGATTTGGGAATCGCCTTTGCTCCAACCTTTTTAATGATTGGTTCCTCACCATTTTGGATTATTAGCCACAATTTAAAATCGGTGGCTTGTACGTATGTTCTCATACGTTCCTCCCAGTAGGTGTAATTTGTCCCATCGAAGAGAGGTGGTCTCGACGTGGATTGTCCTTCACCTATTCCTGCATATATATTTCTAGAATACGATGCCATAGATCTTATTCTCAACCGGTTAAGGCTTGTAGAGAATTAGGCTCTGATACCACTTGTTAGAATATATGCACAACGCTAGAGGGGGGGTGAATAGCGTTTTAAGGAACTTTGTCTAATTTTCGCAAACAAGATATATAATTGAAAGCTTAAGTGCGAAAATAAGATTGCGAGAAATAAAGTGCGGAAATATAAAAGAGAACGTACACAACAATGTATAGTGGTTCACTACAACATGTAGCTAGTCCACTCCTCAAGATCACACTTGAGTATTTCACTATCTCTGTCAAGCTTACGGGTGCTTAACAAACCGTTACAACCACAAAGACTTGATCACACAAGCTTTGCAAATGTTAGACTTGCGGGTGCCTAACCAACCGTTCCACAAAGACTTGATCACACAAGCTTTGCAATGTTAGACTTGCGGGTGCCTAACCAACCGCTACAATCACGAATACTTGAATCACACAAGTTCCGTGAATAACAAGGAAGACTCTCTTCCTTAATACAACAAGGGACAACTTCCCTTAGGTGTATGACAACACAATTTTCACTCAAATTACAACTCTCACAAAAGTAGATGAAGTGAAGAAAATATAAGCTCAAGAACACAACTTTTGATCTTCAAGAAATGGCTCAAAAATAGCTCAATTGAATATGAAAACTTGAAGCAAATAATCTCATGATTTTGGATAAAGTGTTGTATTCAAATGAGGCTTAAGAGGGTGTATTTATAACCCCATAACCTCACAATTCCGTTAGACCCAAAAACTAGCCGTTTTTGGCTCCAACAGCTCTTTGCCATCGATGGCGCCATAGATGGTGCGCCATTGATGTCGCCATGGATGTTGCGCCATTGATCTTCGCCATGGATGTCGCGCCATTGATATCGCCATGGATGTCGCGCCATTGATATCGCCATGGATGGTGCCAACATTCTGGAATTTTTCAGCTGAGGCCATTGATGTCGCCATGGATGTCGCGCCATGGATGGTGCCAATATTCTGAAATTTTTCCAGCTGAATTTTGGTTCACAATTTTATTGATTTGTAAAAACAATATTTTGTAAAATGTCTTAAGTTATTTTTGAAAGAGTTTTTAGACTTGAGCCAAGTTCATAAAAACTATATAAGATCAAAAATACTATAAGACTCAAAATCAAAATCAAGACTAAAATACTACATCTTTTAGTCTTCAATCTTTTTGCTTCATTGACATGTTCCATTCATCAACTTCTATTATCTTGAAAGCTTGACTTGTAATCACAACAAAATCCAAGCAATCTTAGTAACTTGTTAATGAAGGTTTGTCAATTATCAAAACCTACAACAAGACACAAAGTCATTAGTAAAGGTTTCATAAATAAGAATGCGAATACGTTTTTCCAACACCTTCATCTTCTTCCTCGGTCACAATCATCTTCAGGACTAACTAAGACTCTTTCACTTCTCGCTGCAAGTGTGAAAATGCCCTCGCGAAAACGTTTTGAAGAATACAGATGGAGGAGATGACGATAAGAGAAAGGGGCAGAAACTAAGCCCGATAAGTAATAAATGCAAGACACCGCCTTTCACATTATCAGGCCTATTTTCCCAAGATAAACGTCGAAGTAACGACATAACTCAATAATCACTGGGTCAATAGGATGTTTGAATCTTAAGGTGAAAGGATAAGTATAGACAAACGAATAACCCTCATAATAAGAGGTTATTCGGTCGTCAGCACTAGGAGCGGTGACTAGGAAGTCAAGGTTCTAGTAACATTCATGGCGTACTAAAGGAAAAAGATCGGAGTTGATTAAAGAAGGATAATGATCAGTAAGTTTAAGTGATTCACAATTTAATATTTAAAGAAAATTCCTGTGGAACGATCTCAGAATCTACAGGTTCAAGTAATAGTTTATTTTGATCCACAACTTTAGAAGAAGATCTAGGTGTGGATGAGAATTGAACTTTGGAAGAAGAAAAAGGTTTATAAAAATTCTCCTGAGAAGAAATGGTACTTTAGCTCGATATGAAGCCTAGGCTACGAAGCCTGCCACCTCTATTTCTACTCCTAACCGGAGCTATAGAACGAGGGAGTTCATCTACTATAATAGCCCTCCGAGGGTTAGACGATGAAGAAGGGTTTGAAGATCGGGAAGCAATTGTTAATTATTACAGAAGCACGAAAAGAGAAGAAAAGTTGCAGGGAAAGCTTAAAAAGGAATGAAAGAGAGTAAAAGAAGTTTTTGGAAAATGTAGGATGCGGTATTTATAAGAAAAAAGATGTCATTTTAAACTGCCATCATAGAACCGTCACAACAAACTGACACGGCCGCAGAAACCGTAAAAAGACGCTACAAACTGTAAAGTCAGTCACAACAAGACACGTGTCTCTAGCATTTATTAGAAGAGACGTACGTCTCTTCGCTTCCGAAGAAAATCATAATTGATATAGGGAAGAGGCGGCAAGACATTTTTGCCATAAATAAACTTACCACTTCCCGAATATTCAACTAAGAATATTCAGAAAGTGGGGGGACTATCTGTATTGGTCAAAAAATAGACTCGCCACGTGGACTAATGATGTGCTAACAGATGTTATGAAAGTCAAAGCGATAAAGAAGAATATGAAGGTTAGGAGAAGCATGGGTAAAACACCTTACCTTATTTTGTAAGATCATCAAGGAGTTCACGAATTATACTATCAATCTCTTATACTTTATTTTTTGCTAATTGAAGAATATTGTTCACTTCTCTTGGAAGGAAGCTGTGATTATCAATAAGATTTCTCTTTTCTTATTCTCCCACTAATTTTTTAATTATTTTTTATTCATCTATATTAGGAAAAGTGAAGTAAAACTAGTTATTAGAAATCCAAATTATTCTATTATTCGCTTACCACAAAAACTATTTTTGGCTAAACAATTATGACAACAAGGCTGCTATTTACATTGTTGCTCATCCTATATTTCATGAGAAAACTAAACATACAGATATCATTGTTGCTTCGTAAGAGAGAGAATCGTGCAACGACTGATTAGACATAATATATTGGAACAAGAGAGCAATTAGTTGATTTGCTAACTAAGAGTCTTTGCAAGCCATAACATAAGTACTTGTTAGGCAAGCCGGGAATGATTTCATCCCTCAGCTTTAGAGGGAGTGTTGAGGGAAGTGAGTCTCAATTATTTATCTGCAATACAATTAGTTAAAGCACAGTAGGTGTATAGTAACTAATTGTAGTGAGTTAACTAATTAGTTATGGAGTATAAATAGAGCAGTTGTACTTAGTTGGTATATTGACATTCAATTTCTTTCATTTCAGATTATAACAAAAGATATCTCTTCTATCCGCCATAGTTGAGACTCTTCAACACTACCATTTCTGCAACTAAGAGTATTAGGTATATTATTATAAGGCTTGCCAAATATGTTGCTGAAATAGGAAAGTAGTGACCGAGTCAATTGGAAATAACCTGCAGAACCTTCTGCATCTTCTTCATCTGAATGTGTCCAAATTATGTGGCTATAGTCTTCCCAAAATCAATATGTACAAATGATGTAGCTATAATCTTCACGAAATTATATATATTATAGAGCTCTGAATTTTTGTAACCTCTCTAATTACTTTAGTATACTTCATCATAGAATGCATACTCTGCAACTGCATTATTTTACAACTTGATGCTGCCCTTTTGAGATTTTAAAATGTCAAAGTGAAACCCATAAAAAATGAAACAAAAGATCTTGTTATTTTTAAATCTCCATGCTTGGTGAATATCTTATAATAAAGTTCTTTTAGAAGTTCTATAAGAATAATAATATAACTAATACCTCGTATCAACACAGGTGTATTAGGTGTTGTCCTAATTTTCTTATCATATTTGGTTCTCCTATTTCATGAAGGAAGGACAACATATTTACTGTAATTGATTTTTCCTTTTACGAAAAGGAAAATATAATTCTTCCATGTTTGGCTAGTCCTTTTTCTTGGAGGAAAAGGTTTTAAACTTCTTTAAATTGAGGATCCTTCCTTCTCATTCAGCAGCATTCACAATATAGCCATATGGGGTTTGAGAGTCTTGTTTAGGGGAGAACTTTTCGGGACAAGTGTTAGTGTGCTACTTGTATTTCCCTCTTTGTGAGATTGTTCTCTCTATATTTTTCACTCTCTTTTATATAGTGGATTGCTCATCTATGTTGTGGACACAGGTCAATTGACCAAACCACGTTAAATGTTTATGTCTCTTTTGGTATATTTCTCTTATGTTGTCTGATTCATCGTCATTCAAGATTTGCTTTACTAGCTTCCACATGACACCTGATTATTTCGATCCTAACAAGTGGTATCAAAGCAAGGTTCAAAACAGGTTCATCTTAGCAGGTTTAGTTCTAGTCGCAACCTGTTTGACGGTAATTATGATTTTTGTCTGAAAAATTTGTCCAGAGTATTACTCACCTTGAGATAAACTTTGCGATGAAGATATGGAGATGCGACCTGTTGAAGGTTATGTAACGAAGGTGGATCAAGTTTATTTTGTTAGAAAATTTAGGCCAAGGGGGAGAATTGTTAGGTGTTTTCCTAATTTTTTTGTAATATTTTGGTTCTCCTATTTCTTGAAGGAAGGACAACATATTTACCGTAATTGATTTTTCCTTTTACGAAAAAGAAAATATAATTCTTCCATATTTGGCTAGTCATTTTTCTTGGAGGAAAAGGTTTTAGACTTCTATAAATTGAGGATCCTTCCTTCTCATTCAGCAGCATCCACAATGTAGCCATATGAGGTTTGAGAGTTTTGTTTAGGGGAAGACTTTTAGGGACAAGTGTTAATGTGCCACTAGTGTTTGCCTATTTGTGAGGTTGGTCTCTCGATATTTTGTACTCTCCTTTATATAGTGGATTGCTCATCTCAGCCGTGGACGTAGGTCAATTGACCGAACTATGTTAAATGTTTATGTCTCTTTTGGTATATTTCTCTTATATTGTCTGATTTATCGTCATTCAAGATTTGATTTACTAGTTTGGCATGACACCTGATTATTTCGATCCTAACAAATATAAGATAAATCATTACTATCAGTATATTTAATTTACACAAAGATATACTAGCTTCTTATTCTGAACTCCCCTGCTCTTTTCCGTTTTCGAGTTGCTGTATACCACATGCATTATTTTCTTCCAAAAATTAATATATCTCATTTTTCTGGTTTTTTTCTCTATATGAGAGATTGCAGAACCGACCCAGTGTGTTCTCCACATAATTGAATGAAAAACTAACAATAATTTGTACCAATGGAGACAAAAACTATCTGCACTAGTGAAGAAAACAACAAATTACAAACTGAGGTGTATATCTATTTGCTCAAGCTCTTGAAAGTACTCCAAAAAAGATATCCTTTTCCGGTTGTAGATTCCTTTGGCCAAGCCTGACAACCGCTGAACTATTTTCAATTTAGAATCGTCCTAAAATTTCACATACTAGCTAATTATATATCATGCTGTATTTGAAAACAAATTTATTTTGTGTATATAAAATTAGTGGCAACTTCTAATCTATTTTCTCTGACAAGGAGCGCCATTGCCAAGCTATTGAGTATTCTCTCTTCTTGTATTAACTCAAAATATGTAGTTTTCCTATTTTATGTACATTTGCGATCTCGCTTTCTAGTGTTACCCGAAGTTGTTTTCCCATAAGGCAGTGCTCGTATATCATATCACCATATCATATCATCATATCATACTAAAAGTAGGAAGCTTTCACTTTCAAAGTTGAATTACGATAATATCCTTTAAAATCTAAGTTACAATTTTGTCCTTGAAAAATAATTTCAATTAAATAATATTCAAATTAGATTAGAAGTTAGCCGCTGATGTTATAGTAATTTAATGCTTCATCAAATCAATTCAATGGATTCAATTAGGTTTAGGCCATTCATAGTCTCCTTCCCAGAAACGTTCTCCTTTAATTAAGTCATCATAATTACCAAGGAAAGTGTTCCTCCCTCTTCTCTATTTTCATGAATTCTTAATTTCCAAGAGCTTTAACAACACAGATTTGGATCGTTAGGGAGAATAAGAAGGTAGAATAAAAAGGATATCTGATAAGCAACGTATGGAGAAATTTTTTGAGTTTCACTCTTTATATTTTGTTTGTTTCATCTTCCATGGTAACATCTTTCTTATTACATTCTTTATTTATAGCAATGTAAATTACCTTAGTTAATTCTGGTTGTTTCTATCTTTCATATTCAACATTAGTAAGTTCTTTTCACATTCTTCACCACACACTATATAAGTGCACAATAAGGTATCTTCCTATTATCCTTTTTGTATTCTTGCTGCAAGAAATTTCTTTTTTCTGAAGGAGTATCTTCACTCACCAGTATCTGCAAGGTATATATGTTTCAGTTATTTTATGGTGCAAATATTGACTTCTTTTCAGTCCTTTTCGGATCATAGTTAGTGTATTGGGTCAAGTGCGATCGACTGCTCGAGAAGGGTCGGGCCCAAATACGATACGAGACCGGGTTGTCTCGATCCGAGGTCAGCAAGTCGAGCACGTATTTGGAGCAGCCGAGACGGGCCGACCGATATTGACCGATAGCACATCTCGTAGCAGAAGGTTAATTTCAACCGAATATTTCGTGGATTCCTGATATCTCGCGAGGAGTAAATATCTCAACCGTTATAGATGTTGAGGCACCATTTTAGGATATTTTATCCCGTAATTAAAGGGATTTACTCTGTAATTAGACTTTTACCATGTTTAGGGCTCTTTTAGCTACCTATAAGAAAGGCATTTGATCTCCTCTGTAAAGGACAATACATTCTGAGAGAAAATACTATAATTATTACTATTCATCACTACTATCACTGTTCATCAAGTTTTGTCTATTTCTTGTATTTCATCGCCAGCTATCCAATCTCTGTGGTTTGGTTATTTCCTTTACCTATTATCTTTTAATCATTTTACATTATATTTTGCATTATATCAAAGTGATTCACGGATCCTTAGCACTACGAACAAATTTAATTGTTATCCGGATTCCAGGGTAAACAGTTTGGCGCCCACCGTGGGGCTAAGGATATTAGTGAATTTTTGATACATTCCTCTTTCAAACACAATTTTACGCTTGCTCTTTGCAGAATCCTTTATTTTTCAGATTACAGATTGATCATGTCGCACTCACTCCCCATCAGCAACGAGCTCAACCGTCAAGGCGAGAACGATGCCATGCCGGGATATGAAGTCCCAATCGACGCCAATTCTCAAATGGCAGTCGATGCTAACCAGGTGCCCGACCCATCGCACAGTGTACGAGGGGAGAACCACTCGGGTATGCAATAAAGTGGGGAAAACGAAATTAGCCTCAAAATGATATTTGATATGCTACAAGCTCAGCAAGCGACCTTAGCCCAATTACAAAGCCGCAGCCAGAACCCGGGCAGAGCAGAAACCGTTCCTCCTCAGGTGGCAACCGAGCCAAATGAGCAAAATACATCACAACCGGATGACAACTCTTCAGGAATCAACTCCGGGATTATCAAAATGCTCGAGGAGTTGACTAAGCGTGTCAAGATAGGGGAAAAGAGGATCGAAGCCAACGATAAAAAAGTTAAAACATACAATTCGAGGGTAGACCAGATACCGGGAGCGCCTCCAGTGTTGAAAGGGTTGGACGCTAAAAAGTTCGTGCAGAAGCCGTTCCCATCCAGTGCCGCTCCAAAGCCGATTCCAAAGAAATTCCGCATGCCCGAAATTCCTAAATACAACGGAACTTCGGATCCAAATGAGCACGTGACAGCTTACACCTGTGCCATCAAGGGGAACGATCTTGAGGACGACGAAATCGAGTCCGTCCTCTTGAAAAAATTCAGGGAAACCCTGTCCAAAGGAGCAATGACGTGGTATCACAATTTAGCACCAAATTCCATCGACTCTTTTGCCATGCTCGCTGATACCTTTGTCAAAGCCCATGCAGGCGCCATTAAGGTCGAGACGAGGAAATCAGACCTATTCAAAGTCAGGCAACGGGACAGCGAAACATTAAGGGAGTTCGTATCTCGATTCCAAATGGAGCGGATGGACTGCTACCGGTTACAGACGACTGGGTCGTGCAAGCTTTCACCCAAGGGCTTAATACCGGCAGTTCTGCGGCATCTAGGCAACTCAGACAGAGTTTGATTGAATACCCGGCCATCACCTGGGCAGACATCCACAACCGATATCAGTCGAAGATCAGGATAGAGGATGACCAAGTCGGGGTTGCATCGGGCTCTACTTTTACAGTTAAAACTTTTGATCGACCTCGAAGGGATAACTTTCGAGAGCCAAGGACGAACCGAGACAGGCATCGGCCGTATCCAGAGGATTGAAGGATTGTATCGAGGGGATATAATACCCCGAGACAGGAACACAGATACGACACCAATCAAAGGAACAGGAGGACGTTGCCAAAAGGCAACTTCGAGAAAACCAGCGATCGCCAAGAGGCACCCCGGTTGTCTGAATATAATTTTAATGTCGACTCAGCAACCCTCGTTTCAGCAATTGGTCGCATCAAGGACACCAGATGGCCAAGACCATTACAAACAGACCCCGCCAAGAGAGACCCCAACCTTGTATGCAAGTATCATGGCACTCACGGGCACAGAACGGAGGATTGCCGACAGCTGAGAGAAGAGGTAGCCCGGTTGCTCGAGAACGGGCATCTTCAGGAATTTCTGAGTGACCGAGCAAAGAATCACTACGAAAATAGGGACAGGCCGGCAGATCAAAGAGAGCCAAAACATACAATCAACATGATAATTGGAGGAACAGATGCGCCTCAGGTACCGGTGCTGAAGCGTACCAAAATATCCATTACCCGAGAAAAATGAACTCGGGACTATGCAACGGAAGGGACTCTATATTTTAGCGACAAAGATATCGAGGGCCTTACACAACCTCACAACGATGCACTGGTAATATCGATGATGGTATACG
>MCJB01001698.1:5000-14359 GCA_002018475.1 Nicotiana obtusifolia
CCCAACGGAGTTGAAAGAGTTAAAGGAGGAATTGCAAGCTTTGCTTGATAAAGGTTTCATTTGGCCTAGTGTGTCGCTTTGGGGTGCTCTGGTCTTGTTTGTGAGGAAATAAGATCGTTCTATGTGCATGTGCATTGATTATCGATAGCTGAACAAGATTACAATAAAGAACAAGTATCCATTTCCACACATTGATGACTTATTTGATTAGCTCCAGGGTGCCAGAGTGTTCTCAAAGATTGATTTGCGGTCAGGTTATCATTAGCTGAGGATTTGGGATCCGAATATTTTGAAGACTGCCTTTAGGACTCGGTAGGATCACTATGAGTTCCTTGTGATGTCATTTGGGCCGACCAACGCCCCAACAACATCTATGCACTTGATGGACATTGTATTCCAACCTTATCTTGATTTATTCGTCATTGTGTTTATTGACGATATCTTGGTGTACTCCTGCAGTCGGGAAGATCATGAGCAGCACTTGAGGATCGTGCTCCAGACCTTGAGAGAGAAGAAGTTGTATGCAAAATTCTCAAAGTGTGAATTCTAGCTTGATTGGGTGGAATTTTTGGATCATGTGGTGTCGAGTGAGGGGATCAAGGTATATCCGAAGAAGATTGAAGTAGTGTAGAATTGGCCCATACCGTCTTCAGCCACTGAGATCCAAAGTTTCCTTGGTTTGGCCGGGTATTATCGCTTTTTCGTCAAGGGTTTCTCATCTATAGTTGCACCTATGACCAGACTGACACAGCAGGGCACTCCTTTTAGATAGTCAGAGGAGTGTGAGGCGAGCTTTCAAAATCTCAAGACTGTTTTAACTACAGCCCTAGTGTTGGTGTTGCTTACGGGTTTGGGGTCTTATATTGTGTACTGTGATGCGTCACATGTTGGGCTTGGCGCGGTGTTGATGCAAGGTGGTAGGGTGATTTCCGACGCGTCTCGACAGCCAAAGACCAATGAGAAGAATTATCTAGCCCACGACTTGGAGCTGGAAGCCATAGTCCATGCATTGAAGATATGGCGGCATTATTTGTACGGTGTTCCTTGTTAGATCTTTACCGATCACTGGAGTCTAAAACACCTATTCAAACATAAAGATATTAACTAGTGGCAGCGGAGGTGGTTAGAGTTGCTTAAGGATTATGATATTACCATTCTATATTATCTCGGGAAGACTAATATGGTGGCCGATGCCTTAAGTCGATAGGCGGAGATTTTGGGTAGTTTAGCATATCTACCGGCAACGGAGAGGCCATTAGCATATCTTCAGCGACTTGAGATTCCCGAGCGGAATGGGAGCGCGTCACCATGGATTTCGTTGTTGGGCTCCCGTGGACTCAGAAGAAATTTGACGCGGTATGGGTGATTGTGGACAGATTGATCAAGTCAGCTCATTTCATTATGGTAATGACTACCTATTTTCAGAGCAACTGGCTCATATCTACATCCGCGAGATTGTCCGACTCATGGCGTACCGGTATCCATCATCTCCGACTGGGGTACGCAGTTCACATCATGTTTTTGGAGAGCTGTATAGCTTGAGCTAGGCACACGGGTTGAGTTGAGTACATCATTTCACCCTTAGACGGATGAACACTCCAAGCGCACTATTCAGATATTGGAGGATATGCTTTGTGCTTGCGTTATGAATTCAAGGGGTGCTTGGGATCATTTCTTTCCACTTGCGAATTTTGCCTACAACAACAGCTACCAATCAAGTATTCAGATGGCTCCATATGAGGCTCTATATGGGAGCCGGTGTCATTCTCCAGTTGGGTGGTTTGGTTCATGAGAGGCTAAGTTATTAGGCACATATTTGATTCGATATGCATTGGAGAAGGTCAAGATGATCCAGGATCGGCTTCGTACAGCCCAATCTAGTCAGAAGAGTTATGCGGATCGGAAGGTTCACAATGTGCATTCATGGTTGGAGAGCGAGTCTTGTTCCAGGTTTCACCCATGAAGGGTGTGATGAGATTTGGAAAGAAGGGCAAGTTGATCCCTAGGTATATCACACCTTTTGAGATCCTTGAGAGGATTGGTGAGGTGGCCTACAAGCTTGCATTGCCACCTAGTTTATCTGCGGTTCATCCGGTGTTTTGTTTCTCTATGCTCCGAAAATATTATGGTGATCAGTCTCATGTTCTAGCCTTGAGAAGAGTCTAATTGGACAAGGATTTGACTTATATTGAGGAGCCTGTGGCTATCTTGGATAGACAGGTCCAGAATTTGAGATCAATGAATATTGCTTCAATGAAGGGGTCATCTGGTCGAGGAGGTGACCTTTGGGAGACTGATCACAACATACGGAGTTGTTATCCTCACCTTTTCACCAATTCAGGTATGCCCTTATACACGTTCGAGGATGAACGTTTGTTTTAAGAGGGGGAGAATGTAACAATCTAATCGATCATTTTGTGTAATTGCGTCCCATTACCCCTTTTTATGCTTCACACATGTGAGTTTATGATTTTCTTACTTGCGAGGTTGGTTAGTTTCATTCCAGGGAACTTTCGGGTTGATTTGGACCCTTGATTCTTGACTTAGAAGCAAAAACTAGAAAACGTTAACCAAACTTTGATTTTTGTGAAAACAACCCCGAAACTATGTTTTTATGACTCTGATAGCTTCGTATCGTGATTTTGGACTTGGGCGTATGCCCGAAATTTATGGTGGAAATCCGTAGGCTGATTTATGTTGATTTGCCAAAATTTGGCAATCTGAAGTTGAAAGGTTTGACCGTAGGTTGACTTAGCCATCGAGCTCAGAATTTTATTTTGGGACTTGGAATAAGTCTGTTAGGATATATAGAACTTATCTTTAAAATTTGGTGATGTTTGGAGTTGATTTGATAGGATTTAGATGTTATGTTGCAATTTTAGAAAATTCTTGAACTTTACTTTGAAATTCATGCATTTTAGTGTTCGATTCGTAGTTTTAGATGTTATTTTTTTGTTTTGACCATGCGACCAAGTTCGTATGATGTTTTTAGACTTGTGTGGATGATTGATTTGGAGCCCCGAGGGCTCGGATGAGTTTCGGGTATGTTCCGGAGTGATTTGCACTGAAAATTTGCAAAATCTGGTGTTTGGTGCTCTAGTATCGCAAATGCAAACACCAGGGTCGCATTTGCTAAGGTGATAGATAGGGGAGAGTTGTCACAAATGCGACTTCCCTTTCGCATTTCCGAAGCCAAAAGGATTTTTATTTGATCCGCAATTGCGAACTATCATGCGCTTTTGCAATAAGGCCAGATCACAATTGCGAAGCCTTTTCTTGCAATTGCGAGGTTTCATGAGACTGTCAGAGTTCGCAAATGCGAGCCCTAGTCCGCAATTGCAAGGGTTCGCAAATGCAACATTTGTAGCTGGTAACTCATTCTCTCATTTTTCAACCCTAGACTTGGTAGGAGGCGATTTGAAGAGGGGATTTTTACCTGCAAGCTTTGGGTATGTGATTCTAATCCATTTTTATTCATATTCCATTTTTATTCATATTCCATTAACATATATTAGATTTTAACTTCAAAATCATGCAAATCAAAGTGAAAATTTGTTAAACTTTGTTAAGTTTTTGAAAAATAAGAAATTGAGTTCTGAGAGTGGATTTGGACTCGGATTTTGAAACAAATCACATATATGAACTTATGGTATCATGGGTAGTCAGAATCTACCTTTGGCCCCGGGTATTGACCGGACGAACCCCGAGTTGACTTTTGTTGACTTTTTGGAAAAAGTACAAAGATCTTAACTTTATCTATTGCAATTGAATTCCTTAGCATTGACGCTGATATTAAATCAATTTTGATTAGATTTGAGCCGTGGGGAGGCAAATTATAAAGGAAAAGCTATTTTCGAGTATTGAATTGGCCAAGTTGAGGTAAGTGTCTTGCCTTACTTTGTGTGGGGAAAACACCCCTTAGGATTGGTATTGATTGATTCATTTGTGTTGTGTGAAATACGTGTACGCAAGCTGATGAGTGGGTACACGAGTTGTACGTGGTATTGGACCAGTTTAGGCTACTAATACTCCTTTCATGTCTTAATTTAATCGTCACATCATGTTCTAAATTCTCATAGTCAATCTACTATTACTTGTGTTAGTATATCCTTACATGCCTTAAACGATTTTGTTATCACTTGTTCTACATTCTAATTGATAAATTGCTCTCATGATTTAGTTGAACTTGTTGCCTCTTTAGTTGTTATGTGTCATCTCTTTCATTGTATACTGTCATTATTTCAAGTTATCGTTCATGTCATCTCTTTCATAGTTGATTACCATTATTTGATGTTATTGTTCATGTAATCTCCTTCATTGTTGATTACTATTATTTAAAGTTATTGTTCATGTTATCTCCTTCATTGTTTATTATCATTATTTGAGTTTATTGTTTATGATATCTTTCTCATTGTTGATTTTTGTTATTTTGAGTTATCGTTCAAGTTATCTTTTCCCTCGGTGAATTCCATTATTTGAAGTCATGGTTACACGTTATCTATTCCATTGTGAATTATTCTTATTAAACATCGTGGTTATACATTGTTTCTCGTTGTTGAGTTATTGGTGTTGAAGTTGTGAACTCATTATCACGTTGAAGCGAAATTGCTATTGTTGAAACATCTTCTTGTTGAACATTTTACATTCATTGTTACTGTTGATATTCTTGTACACGTTGTGATGGAGCCGTGGGCTATTCTTGTGGAAACATTGATATTATTCATTGTTGGCATGTTTTCATATATGGGAACTTGTGGTGCGAGTTGTTATTGTGATGTGATATTGACGCGCATGCGGTGGTATAAGGCTTGGGGTTAATGTGCATGCGGCAGTATAAGGTGGGACTTATGTGCGTGTTGCTTGTAGGGGAACTATGTGAAGTCACACGGCGTCATAAGGTGGGCTAAAGTGCATATAGCTATTCAAGGAAAACTGTTTTCAAAAACCTATTTCAAATGTAAGGTTCACGCGGCGGTATAAGGAAAGATTGTGGAATGTGTATACGAGACGGTACCTCGATTGTGATTCTTGATTTACACGAAGCGGTACCTCAGTGGTGATTCTTATTGTACATGAGGCGGTACCTCGTTGTGCTTCTTGTTGTTTATCTCTTTTGTTTGCAAGCTGTTTTTGGTGGGAACGTTTCTGTTGTTTTGGTCTTCCTTGTATAGCAGTTGTTGCCCGTACATGATCATTTTGGCTCTCACTTTAGCTGCTTCTTTTATGTTACGTTCATGTCTATTTTTCGGTATTAATTCATGTTATTACCTTGTTTCGTTTAGGCTATTTCTTTGCTTTCCACAACTTATTCTTATTACATTTCCATACTGCTTTTTTATATCCTAGCAGGTGTCTTGACCTAGCCTCGTCACTACTCTACCGAGGTTAGGCTTGATACTTACTAGGTACCGTTTTGGTGTACTCATACTACGCTTCTACACAATTTTTGTGGAGATCCAGGTACGTCTTCTCATGCCGGGCGGTAGGGTTGATTTGAGTTGCTATTGTGGAGACTTCAATGTATACATTCTCCACGTCTACAGACCTTGGAGTCACCTCCCTATTTTACTTCCTATTGTATTTATTTCAGACAATGATGTATTAGATATCCTAGTTTTATTTTGTAGAGCTTACGACTCCGCTCCATAGTTCTTGGGGATTGTATGGTTGAGATTTTGTTGTTTGAAAGTTTATATCAATTATTCAGCTTTGTTTTAGTATTTTGATAATTTTTCTACCAAGTTATTATTATTTGTTAGACTTACCTAGTCAGAGAGACTAGGTGTCATCACGACATCCTACAGAGAGAAATTGCGGTCGTGACAGTAGCCAGTATCAACAATTCAAACAATTAGTCCCTCAAGCTAAAGCTAGGCAAGATACTTACCTCAAACAATCTGAATCAATACACCAAAAATGCCTTCCCTCGTGAATTGACCTCTGAACGGCTCGAATCTAGAAAAAAAGCTACTCAATAACATCAAATAAAGTTATCGGATTCAATCATAAACAATAAAGCTTCAATCCTTATTCTCGCCACTTCCAAATTCCGCTTATGAAAACAGAATCCTTCACATGCAACTCCACAGGTGCATCTCACATGGTCGCAGGTGCGATGCCCTAGATATCTATCTGCCAAAACCTAGCAATACCATAACTCACCAACATAGCCCGAAATCAATTTGAAACACTCTCGAGCTCCTTGAGACCCCATCCAATCACACCAATAAGTCCGAACACATTATCCAAACTTATCCAAATGCTCAAACATTATGAATAACATCAAAACCATTCTCTTAAGTTCCATACTTTCAAACTTTGCCGAACTTGTCCAAATGAAGACTACACATTTCGGATTCCAACCAAATTTCACACGCAAGTTCCCAACAACTCAATGAACGTAGTCCAAGTCTCAAAATAACTATCCATGTTTGATATCGTCAAGGTCAACTCCCAGTCAAACATATGAATTTTCAAACATTCAAATTTCTAATTTTCGACAATTAGAGCCAAAATATACTAGGAACCTCCAAATCCAAATCTATACATACGCCTACGTCGAAAATTACCATCCGAACCTATTAAAACCATCAAATTACCAATCCAAGGTTATCTATTCAAAAGTCAAACCTTGGTCAACTCTTACAACTTAAGTTTCCAAAATAGACACATCTCCCATCACTCTCAAACCTTACTAAAACCAAGCTAACCAACCTAGTGTCACGACCCAAATCCTACCATAGGGGTGGCGCCTAATCTCTAAGACTAGGTAAGCCTATCACTTAACAACATTAAATTGATAAAATATGATACAATAAGACAGAGTTAAATATAAAAGCGGAAATAGAATCAACACAAGCCGAAATGGCAATAGTTAATATATCTCCCCATAACAAGGTAGTACACAGTCACGAGCTCTAAGTGAATACATGTGAAATATTCAAATACAATGATTTTTGAATGTACAATAACACTATCAATATAAAGATGAGACTCCAAGGGATTGCGACAACATGCAGCTCTACTTTGAATCCTCATGATCGATACAAGCTCTCAATCTCAAGATCTACTTCCTCCAACACCTGGATCTGCACAAAAACATGCAGAAATATAGTGAAAAGAATAAATTATTTATATATATATATATATTTATTTATTTATTTATTTTACTATTTATAATTTTCTTTCGATATTGGTAAAAATGTATATTAAGTATTGCATGTAAAGAAAAAGAAAATATAGAAAGAAGAGCAAAGAATGCAGAATCAAAGATATATGGCAAAAGATGATATCCACCATCCAGGGTTGTCATCTATGGGAAGAGAAAGCTAGAGGAAATTGAGTTTATGACTAGATGATGGCATCCCAGACTACGTCCCAGGCCAAGGATGACATCCCCATGTTGGTGCTGAAGACCAAGAATGGCATCCCCAATCCGAGGATGACATCCTTGAAATTTATGTTTTTCTTTTACTATGAAAAGGGGCATGACTTTCAGTAGGAGGCAAGGTGAGAGAAAAAGAAGTTATTTTAATCTACAACTTTGGCATATCTTTAAGTTTTAAAAGTACATTTTCTTTTCAGAAATAGTAAGAATTTTAATTGTTTTTAGCTTTTCCAATTTTTCTCCATTGAGTAATTTTCTTTTAGTTTGGGATAAGTTGAGAAGCTTGATATATTATTATAATGGAAATTTTGATCTTTTTATTATTCTTGAGTGAGAGTACTTCTTTCTCAGTTTTTACATCAAGAGTAATGAATATATATTAGTTAACTTTATCATATCTACATAGTAAATGTTATAATATTCCTTGTGTTAATCTTTGCTATGGAAAGAAGCAAGAATTGAGCAGGGATAGTTATTGCTAGATATGTTTTTGTGAGAATTTGAAGTAATTATATTCAATTACATAAAATTCTTTATCTCGATTTCTTGAGTTTCATTCGAAAGAACAAAATCAGTTAGCCAAGTTAGAGAACTTAATTAGCGCTAATTAAAAGAGGATTTATGTTTATATTGATGTACTGATTTGAGATAAGATATTTTCTATGTCAATACTATGAGTTTTTTATTTTATTATGCTAACCGAAAGAGGAAAAATTAAATAAAAGACCTGTGGTAGAAATATTATTTAATGACCCGACTGGTCGAGTTGAGCTTTAACATTATGTTTGGTGGTTTAAGGTCTTGAGAAGCTTCGTATTGAGTATTATGACTTGCTAAAATTAAATAAAAGACCTGTGGTAGAAATATTATTTAATGACCCGACTGGTCGAGTTGAGCTTTAACATTATGTTTGGTGGTTTAAGGTCTTGAGAAGCTTCGTATTGAGTATTATGACTTGCTGTGTCACGATCCAAAATCCTAACCCGGTCGTGATGGCGTCTCTCATGAAGACAAGGCCAGACAATCCAAACTAAACCTCGATTTAAATAGTTAGCAACACGAAAATAATATAAGTATAGTTTAATAACAGAAATTAGCGGAAAAATATAGTGAACCATCCCGACTACAGCCCGAACCGGGGTGTCACAAAGTCATGCGCAGCTAAAGAAATTCTAATAATAAAATTACTATTACAATATCCCTGGCACAATTGTTTGAAGAAAGTGGAAACAATAAGATAAAGGAGATACGGGGCTGCGGATGCCAATAGCTACCTCGTAGTCTCTAAATGACTGCTCTGACAATAGTAGTCAATACCTCGGAGCGGAACCGATAACGCCTGAATCTGCACACATGGTGCAGGGAGTAATATGAGTACTTCCAACTCAGTGAGTAATACATGTAAATAATGACTGAAAGTAAGAAAACACATAAGGCTTAGAGCAATCCACGATGAAACAGTAAACACATGTAAATATTCTAAGCAAGTAACATGAAGTAAATGAAAACAACACCAACACAACACAATGCAATGCACGTCATGACTCTCGTGGCGGCGTGCCACCCGTTCCCTGGGTACCCGGCGCTCACTGTGGGGGGTTCAGTGGCGCAATATCTCGTGACGGCGTGTCACCCGATCCATGCACATCACATCTTGTGGCGGCGTGCCACCCGATCCCATTAAAATCATTTGAAAAATATCATTTAAGTTCCAAAACTATGTTTATGAAATGAATCAATTCAGTAACAAATACCGCTGAAGGGTTCACATGACCGGCAAGATGCCCAAATAATACCCCTGAAGGGTTCACATAACCGGCGAGATGCCAAAATATGATTTAGTAAACAATGACAAATACCCCTGAAGGGTTCACATAACCGGCGAGATGCCCAAATATGATGATATAAATAAGTTTCAATCAATCACGTAGTAAAGTCATCAATCGGGATGGACCAAGTAACAATTCTCAGT
>MCJB01001699.1:2225-14632 GCA_002018475.1 Nicotiana obtusifolia
GGGGGGGGGGGATCGGGTTGCACGCTGCAACAAGCCTTATAGCTATATATATGTGGATCGGGTCGAACGTCGCAACAAGCCTTATGGATATATATATGTGGATTGGGTGTCACGCCGCAATAGGCCTTATGGCTATTTGTGGATCGGGCTGCATGCTACAGCAGGCATCATACAGTGCTGAGTGACTGAAGGTGCTGAGTATTGAGCATGGTGAGAGAGAATACGAGACAGTGAGATTGAGTACTCTGAGAGTGTAAGTACATGAGTTCATCACTGAGATACATTGCATTTGACATGCTTACTTTAGATACATGCATAGAGACGCATTTCCTTCTGCTACCTGGTTTTGGTGACATTCACAATTTCACCTGTATATTGACATGTAGGCATATAGATATGTTTTTCCTCATGCCATCTGAGGTTAAAATATTTTACCTATTGTTGAAAGTCTTTGGGAAAAATCACAATTTTCTGATATACTCATATTTTGGAGATTTCGGTAAAAGATTTGGGTTTTATTGTTATAATTGAAAAGTATGCCTTTTTTTTTTTCGTAATTGTGAATGAGAAAAGCATGATATCTTTGAGTTATTTCTTGCACTTCTTTTATTACTATTGTTATGAGTTGTGGCTGGTTATTGGAGTTGGACCCTGACCTTTGTCCCAGCTCGTCACTACTTTCAACCTAAGGTTAAGTTTGTTACTTATTGAGTACATGGGGTCGGTTGTACTTATACTACACTTTTGCACCTTGCCTGCAGATGTTGGATGCTGATGTTGCTGCATACGGCGAGAGCTACCTCGAAAGATGTACCTGCATTCCAGTTATGGCTATCACTAGTCCTTGGTCGCATTAGATTCAAGTTCTGTTTATTTACATTTCAAAAAGATGTTGTAATTATTTCAATTTAGTTTTCAAAGAAATCTAAATCTTAGACGCTCATGATTTGTACTACCAGTCCCTGGGAAATTCTTTGTATAATAGTTCAGTTCTATTATCATTTCTTCTCTTAATAAATGTCATTTGAACTGGTTTATTGTTAGTTGGCTTACCTAGTGGGTTGGGTAAGGTGACATCACGATTAGTTGAATTTTTGATCGTGACAAGTTGGTATCAGAGATCTAGGTTCATAGGTTCTACAAGTCATGAGAAAGTGTCCAGTAGAGTCTTGCGGATTGGTATAATAACGTCCATACCTATCTTCGAGAGGCTACAGGGCTTTTAGGATAAATTTTCCATCTTTCTTTCCTTATCGTGCGACATTGATTCAGCTTGAAGTGTAACTCTTTGAATTCCTTCCACGCATTCGTATGTGTAAATGAGCGCTCGATATCAGCTGTGCATCGACGGCTTGTGATTCCATGGATGAGATGCGAGATGTGATTTATGTGCGCTGATGATGGGTCAATCTGGAGGACTTGAGGCTTGTTCAGACTTATACAGTGTGTAGATGTGAGACTCGGGTCTTGTAGGAAATTCCAGATGTTGGAAATTGGAATATGTGGTTTTACGGGCTAAAGTTGAAGTAATGATCTTCAGTATGTTGTGTTTTTGGGCCTATATGGAATAGGGTGACGTGGGTTCACCTCCAGGTATGTGCATGTAAGGCTACACGACGATTTGATTGCTTAAGAGCAACTCTTAAGCATTTGTACTTTGCTCGATAGTCTGAGGGCACGAGTATCTCCGCATGATGTATTATGACTTATGTGAATTGTCGGTTTTGGTTTTCAGGTTATTCAAAATCGATTTGGAAGAATGAGCTTCATGATTAAGACTTTAAGTTGGAAGAGTTGACCAAAATTGACCTTTTAGCATATGACCTCGGATTAGGGTTTTGATGGTTCCGTAAAGTCTGGATGGTGATTTTGGACTCGGGCGTATGCCCGGATTTGCAATTGGAAATTTCTAGAAGGATTCGGCGCTAATTGACGAAAATGAGAAATTGGAAGGTTTGGAAAGTTAATAAGTTTTACCGGAATAAGGATATTTGATTCAGATTGTGGTTCCGGGAATTGGAATAGCTTCAATATGTCATTTGGTACTTGTGTGCAAAATTTGAGTTCATTCCAGGTTGATTTGATATGTTTCGGTGCGAGTTTTGGAAGTTGAAAGTTCAAAGTTCATTCAAGTTGAATTGAGGTGCGATTCGTTGTTTTGGTGTTGTTAGGTGTGATTTTTGGCCTCGAGTAGGTCCGTGTTATTTTATAGGACTAATTGGTATATTCGAGCGGGGACCCGAGTGGCTCGGAAGAGTTTCCGACGAGGTTCGGATCATTTGCATCATTTTTTGGCTAAGGTTGCTGGTGGCAGGATCTGGTATGGTCGCACTTGCGGCTTGTTTGTGCAGGTGCGATGGTCACAAAAGCGACAAAGGAGTCGCAAAAACGAGATGCGAGCTTGGTGAGGTAGACCGCAGAAGCAAAATTTGTAGCGCACCTGCGTGCGCGCAGACACAAGAATGTGAGCGCAGGAGCGGTAGTTGGCGCAGATGTGCTTTCTTGTGTCGCACTTGCGATGTCGCAAGAGCGGATGTTTTTCCGCAGGTATGAGGGCCATTTCTCCAATGCCTCTGCATAGAAGCGGAATTTTTGTCGCAAAAGCGACATCTAAGTGTGTCGCAGATGCAACGAGGTATGGGCAAAATAGTATTAGATCGAGGTTTTTGGTTCTTTTATCATGTTTTGAGATTTGGGGCTCGGATTGAGGTGATGTTTGAAGTGATTTTCACGACGTGGATTGGGGTAAGTGTTCTACACTCGGTTTTGATTATATTTCGCAAATCTATTGTCACGACCCAACCTGGAGGGCCTTGACTGGCACCCGGGCCATACTTTCCGAGCACCAACGCACATTTTATCTAACTTTTGTTATTATGTATAAGGGCCGATGAGATCAGTATAAATCGTAGACATGAATCCTAAACAACCAACAATTGCAAATAATGGCATGAACATATATATCATGAGCCGACAAGGCTGTCATGAAGCTACGTATAAGATACGAGCTGACAAGCTGCCATGAGAGACTATACAACAAAAATTAGTCGACAAGGCAATCCAAACTATGGAACATAAGTGATGCAACATTACCGGAACAGGTCCCTGATATACCCATAACGCCTATAACAAAAATGCATACCAAGACCACGACAAGTCCTTAGAAGCGATCTCCGCAATAACTGCTGAACTGGGCAACCTACTGTGGTGGGGGAGCTTCGCCTACCTGTCTATCAAGACCTGCAGCACGACATTCAGTGTCCACAAATAAAAGGACGTCAGTATGAATAAAGTATTGAGTATGTAAGGCAGGAAAGCATAAGTAAGAACAATAATGTAAAAAGGGATAGAGAATATACAACCTGTAACATCTAGGTACCTCTGAGGGCTACTGACATGAATGCATGATGCATATATATATATATACATAAACTTTTAAAACATACGCCTCTGTGGGCATCATTATCATCATATCGTACCCGGCCCTAATAGGCTCGGTAAAAAGGTACCCAGCCATCATAAGGCTTGGTAGAATCATACCCGGCCACGTGAAGCTCGGTAAAACCCAACTGATCAGTGGTTGCACAATAGGTGCCGTACCCGGCCGACTATAGGGCGGCTTGCTAGAGTAAAATAAATACATATATATGATGCGCGCTGGACTCATTGGAATCACATTTTGAACCTTTCGGAGTGACAAAATGTTACAACCCGTGATTTCGTACTTAGATTGCACCGTGAGATAATTTACATATAAGAGCCTAAGAACCCGAAAAATAGTTCAAAAAGTCAAGAAAAGAGCAAAAGGTGTCGCAAAGTTGGATATGCTATCGCAAAACTCACATGCGGACCGCATATCCAACACTAAAATCGCAAACTAAGACAGATTTCTGGGTAGAAATCTGTGTCAGAAATGCGGCCAGTATGCGACCGCATAATGCAAATGCGGACCGCAAATCTGACCTCCTCCATCGCATAATGAAACAAAGTTCTAGGCTGAAATCAGCGTCAGGAATGCGACCAGAATGCGGTCGCATTGTTGAAAATGCGAATCGCAAATCTGACCCTCTTGCATCGCATAGTGTGACAGATTTCTGGGTAGAAATGTGCGACCAAAATGCGAATCACATGTCATTTTTACGGCAGAAATGCGATCGCAAACCTGAAAGCGTCAGACACGTGTGCCACTTATTGATAGACCTATAAAAGGGGTCCAACCCAGTTCTTTCTTCATTTTTCTGAAACTCGAAACATAAAAGGAGACCCCCTGCGACCCTTTCTCATAGTCCCACACAAACTTAATCAAATTTCTCTCTTCCAAGTTCTAAATTGAGAGTAAAATGTAGAGATTGAAGAAACTAAGGAGAAGCCCTAACTGATTCCTCCTTCTTTCAAGCCCTAAGTGGGAGTGAGACCTAGGAATTGAGGAATCAAGGAAGAAGGCTAGATAATCCACATGCAAGGTAAGTTATTACTCCCTTTCATGCAATCTTATCTTGGGAATTCATGGTATGTCTCATGGGATGGTGAATGGAAGCCACGAGTTCAAATTAACGAGTGATAATGGACTGGGTTATGATTAATTTGGGTTGTTGTTGAGCTGCATGTGTTATTACTATATTTGTGAAATCTTAGAAGAAGGAGGGGGTGGAGAAACACCATGTGAATTCAGGAATTATGGTTAAATATGACTATAACGCTTAGAGAGTAACAATTGAATTGTTCTTCAATTGTAGACTAAGGAATAAGAGATGGTAACTGTTGAGTAGCTTGAGGATTGGTGCAGTATATACCAGGTATGTAAGACTATACCGTTCTTTCTTTTGCACGACTCCTATTGAATACAATGCAATGAACGAGCCCCAAAAAGAATACTCTATTCTTAGAAGCTAGGGTTGCTTATACTATTTCCCTCTTATGGAATGATTGCTCTTATTCTTATGATATCAATGTTGTTGGTATTTCCTGAGTCTCATAAGGTTCATGATATAGAGTTAGTCTTAATTACGTGTACAGAGGATAGCAGTCGTATGTGACTCCAAAAAGGCTTAGAACGTATTTTCAGAAGTTGAGCATGCATTATATATGTGTATCTAATTTATTCGACCGAGCCGTGCTATTGTCGGCCGGGTATGGCACTTATTGTGCAACCACAGATCAGTTGGATATGATAAAGATAATGATGAGCCCTCAGAGGCGTATGTAAATGTATATGATAACGAAAAAGCCCTCAGAGGCGTATGTAAATGTATATGATAGCAATAAAGCCCTCAGAGGCGTATGTAAATGTATATGATAACGATAAAGCCCACAGAGGCGTATGTAAATGTATCTGAAAATGGTAAGGCCACGGAGGTTATGTATAAGATGATTATAATGATAATGTATATGTATACGATGATTATAGAAAGGCTATATGTACCTGCATAAGCACGTCGAACATGACATGGTTAGCCACCCTCAGAAGCGTTCAGATGGAACAGGTTATATGTTTCTTATCCTGACTTATATTATTGCTCTTATATTATGTTTTCCCGTCTTACATACTCAGTACCTTATCCGTACTGATGTCCTTTATTTGTGGACGCTGCATGTCGTGCTGCAGGTCCTGATAGACTGATAGACGGAGCTCCCCCGCCACAGTAGGCTATCCAGTTCAGCAGATATTGGCAAGATTCATCCTTCAGACTTGCTATAGCCTTGGTATGCATTTTGTATAGGCATTTTGGGCAAGTTGGGGCCCTGTTCCGACGTAGGTTGCATGATGTATGTTCCAGTAGAGGCTCATAGACAAGTGTCGATTTATGTACGTGTACAGACAGGTGTTGGGTTATGTTTAGACAATGGGATGACTTATGTACAGCCAAATTGCCTTGTCGGCAAGCGTATGTATTCTGTTGTATAGCTTCTGCATGATGGCCGTGTCGGCCGCGGTATATTATACATGTATGTTTACGTCGTAATACAGTGTTTCTGCGGATATGTATATGAAATGTGTTGTTATCGGAAGGTCCGAGTTAATTATGACCATTGTTGTTATGTATATGGACTTTCACCGGCTTCCTAGATAATAAAGAAAGTAAGATAGCAGGTATGAAGGGTACGCCGGCACTCTGCGAGCAGGGTCCGGTGCCATGTCGTGACCCTCCTCCGTACACATAAGGTCAGTATCCTCCGTACCCATTTATTAGGATTAACTCTTCATTAAGAATCTTATAAGAATCAGGAAATACCAACAACATTTATAACATAAGAATAAGAGAAGTAACATCAACATCAATCGTTCCCTAAGAAGGGAAACAATGTAAGTACTGCTAGCCTCTAAGAGTGGAGTATCTTTGGAAGCTCGTTCATTACATTACGCACAATCAAAGTCGTGCAAAAGAAGGAAAGGGATAGCCTCATATACCTTGTATATACTGCCCAATCTCAAGCTATGAAAATGCCACGACTCCTTAGTCTACGATAAGAGAAATGACACTATCGTTATCGTTTATGCGTCGTAACTATTATGTATCAACCATAACCTATTTTATGATGAAATGGACAGCACCTCCCCTATTTATATGACTTACCACAAGTTAAAAAAAATTACCAAAAAGCCCAAACAACATCAATAATAATCAAATTGAGCCTCCCAAAATAGTCCACCAACCAACAACATTACTAGGAAGCCTTTCGACATATATCTCACAAGTTCTAGCTTCAACGACTTAGCCGTAACTTGGATAATCTTAAATACATGTATGGTAAGAGGTTACTTAACTTTAAACAGAAATAACAACTCCAATTTTACCTTAATTAACCACGAAATATCCCTCCAATGCTGCCACAAGAACAAGGAAGCGAAGCTAGCAATCAATTATGGTTTTTCGGCACTAGAATCACTTTAGAAGGCTTGAAATCACCTAGGATTGATATTAAAGCTTGAGGGAGTACTTTACATAACATAACCAACTTAAAAAAACCTCCCACACGAGCTGGAACAGCACAAAAATCAGCAACAACAAGAAGAACAAGAAACTTACTAGCGCCAGGGATTCCCGACACTTGATTTGTGTTGTTTGCCTTTTGTTTTAGTCTCATGAGAGAACCTTGAGAGTGTTCTTAGGGTTCTAAGGTCTGCATATACTGAAAAATAATGACTTAAAACGGGGTTGAGGAGTGTTATATACATCTACAAGTCTTAACCGCCTATGTGGGCCCCACAGAGAGCTGCTTGGCGCAGTCTCGCGAAAACGCGAATATCTCGCAATTAGGAGATCGTATTGACAAACGGTTTAATGCGATAAAAATGAGACTCGTAGAACTTGAATTTGGCGGGTAGATCACCCATAATTCCAAGTAAATTGGGAGAAAAGCTTAGTGACATTTGACCTAAAGTATGAGTAAAATTATGAACGTAAGTTGCGACAACGTTCGTCTTTTGTTTCACAACTCGTTTGACTTCAAGACTTATGAAACGGATATTATATGATTCAAATACCTTAAAAGATAACCTCTTGGTAATATTAGTCACCTCTAGATTTATCCAAAAATACGAGTTACAACATCCTTGATTCGTTTAACTTCTAGTACTTGTTAACCACTCTTATACACCCTTGTATCATTTAAGACCAATAGGACTAAATTCTTATCATCTCAAAGATAATCTCTTCTCGGACCTACGTAGACTAACTTACGGCGTAAGCTAACGTATGCAAATATGGGTTATAACACCCTCCCCCCCTTAGGAACATTCGTCCTCGAATGTAAGGGTTTACGAGGAGTCTAACTCATCGTGGATTTCAAACGGAGATTTCCGGCTGAGTTTCTTCTATAAAGGGGACACTAGTCAAACTTGCAAGGATTTAAACACAACCTATGGCCTTACAAGGCTATACAAAGCATAATAGATATGTACATTATCTGCATATCACCATTTTGTATTAAGAAAGAGTATTCTCAAGTTATTGCTTACCTCATAGAGACGTTTCTCCTTTTAATGCGTTCTGCGTCCCTCCGACATCCTCGTTATCTTCATTCTGGAATAGGTAAGGGTATTTAGATTCATCTCATCTTGTGCTTCCCATGTCATTTCTTTCGTATTATTGTTCCTCCACAATATTTTAACGGAAGCTACATCCTTTGTTCTCAGCTTGCGGACTTGTCGATCTAATATAGCCACTGGCATTTCTTCATATGATAGATCCTTTGTAACTTGGTACATCTTTGATAAGGACGACCCAAGAAGGGTCTCCAATACATTTCCTCAACATAGATACACAGAATACCGGGTGGACAAATTCCAATTTGGATGGCAATTCTAACTCATAAGCAACCTGTCCAATTCGTTGAAGAATTTTGTACGACCTGATATACCACGGATTTTGTTTAACCTTCTTCCCAAAACACATAACACCCTTCATCGGCGAGATCTTTAGGAAAACCCAATCACCAACCTCAAATTCCCGGTCATGACGTCGGACATTAGAATAAGATTTTTGCCTGCTTTATGCCGCCTTCGGTCGCTCTTGTATCACTTTCACCTTCTCAATGGCTTGGTGAATCAAATTTGGCCCATACAATTCCGTCTCACCGACTTCGAACTATCCAACTGGTGATCTACATCTCCTCTCGTATAGTGCCTCGTATGGGGCAATTTTAATACTGGAATGGTAGCTATTATTGTAGGCGAATTTTATGAGTGCCAGATGATCATCCCAGTTCTCCTTGAAATCTAGAACACATGCTCGTAGAATATCTTCAAGTGTCTGAATGGTACGTTCAGCCTGTCCGTTAGTCTGCGGATGGAATGCCACGCTGAGATTCATTGTGTGCCTAAACCCTTCTGAAAAGACCTCCAAAAGTTAGTCGTAAATTGAGCTCCTCGGTTTGATATAATAGATAATGGCAAACCATAAAGCCTAACAATCTCCTTGATATACAATTTTGCATAGTCTTCAGCTGTGTAAGTTGTCTTAACTGGCAGAAAATGGGCACATTTTGTATGTCGATTAACTATCACCCAGATGGAGTCGAACTTATGATAAGAGCGAGGTAATCCCATAATGAAGTCCATATTAATCACCTCCCGTTTCCAAGTCAGAATCTCTATATTCTAAATCAATCCACCGGGTTTCTGATGCTCAATCTTTACTTGTTGAGAATTAGGGCATTGGGCTACAAATTCTGCAATAGACTTCTTCATGTTATCCCACCAATACTTCTCCTTAATGTCATGATACATCTTTGTCAAACCGGGACTGATGTTTTATTCTTGGATCATGAGAGAACCTTGAGAGAGTGTTCTTAGGGTTCTAAGGTCTGCATATACTGAGAAATAATGACTTAAAACGGGGTTGAGGCGTGTTATATACATCTACAAGTCTTAACCGCCTATGTGGGCCCCACGGAGAGCTGCTTGGTACAGTCTCATAAAAACACGAATATCTCGTAACTAGGAGATCGTATCGACAAACGGTTTAATGCGTTCGAAACGAGACTCATAGACCTTGAATTCGATGGATAGATCACCCCGTAATTCCAAGTAAATTAAGAGAAAATCTTAGTGACATTTGACCTAAAGTATGAGTAAAATTATGAACGTATGTTGCGACAATGTTTGTCGACTTTTGATTCAAAACTCGTTCGACTTCAAGACTTATGAAACGGATATTATATAATTCAAATACCTTAAGTCATAACCACTTGAAAATATTAGTCACCTCTATATTTACCCGAAAATACGAGTTACAACATCCTTGATTCGTTTAACTTCTAGTACTTGTTAACCACTCTTATACACCCTTGAATCATTTAAGACCAATAGGGCTAAATTCTTATCATCTCAAAGATAATCTCTTCTCGGACCTACGTAGACTAACTTACAGCTTAAGCTAACGTATGCAAATATGGGTTATAACATCTATCTTCATTTTTGGAAATTGGTGGATGAATTTTTTTTTTTTTTGATTAAATAGGTTTCTTTATTGATGTCAATTAGCAAAATTTACATGATCGGAGGGGGACATAAACCTTACCTCCCCAAAAAAGTACATGTACCTTGACTCATAGGTACGAGAGCAATGACAATTGTTAAGGAGGTTTCTCTCTAAATGTACAAAAAGTAATAATTGTGTCCGACCTAGTTTAAAGTAATGAATATCCATCTTATAAAGTTGGTGGATTTTCATCTGTACAAAATCAAAGTAAACTACTTCTAGGTCAGTCGTCCTAGTCATAAGTGTTGCCATGTTTACAAAAAAGTTGGCGAGTGTCTCTAATTCGACTTTCCTAATTATATGTACTGCTGTTTCCATTTTCTTGGTGCTGCATGCTGTGTTGTGGAGGCCATTTGCATTAGCTTGATGTTTCCAGTGGTTATTGCTGTTGATTTTGGTTGCTGCTTTTTCTTTTGGTGATTGGTGGCTTGATTCTTGATCTTGCTGCTGCTGATATTGATAATTATTTTTGTTGGGGTAGCTCTTCTTTGTTTCTATTGTCTTTCCTGTTTCTGAGCTGCTGGCATTGTTGTTTTTCCTGTTGCATTCATCCTTTGATGATTTGGTGCTGTGCGTATGGGTGTTTGTGAAATCAGTGAGAAGGGGATCATATGAGGAGTACCAACTGTTTAGAAAAGGTGATTGATGCAATTGCAATAGATTGAGCGCCAAAGACGCTAATACCACACAAAGCAATTGCGCCAATAACCTTTTCATGTAGAAACAGATGTCCATGAAGCTGATTTCCTGCTGATTGTCTTTTGTGTCCCTTTTGACTGATTTTTGCTTGTCCTTTAGTTGTTGTGTGTGCAGAGTTGACCAACCTGGTAGAGGTGCTTTCATTGTCTGCCTGCTTGGTATTTCCAGTGAGCTTGATTGTTGATTATGGCATAGCTGAATGATGAAGAATGCTGTTGTTTGCATTGTTTTGATCAAAGTTGCTGCTGGGTTGTTTCTGGAGTGTTGTTGACTTCTTTGCTGCTGTGTGTGTTTCCAATTGAAGGTGCGAGTGTTGCTGATTCTGCTGAAACTGTCCTCCATGGGGTGTTCTGATTTTTTTGAGACTCCTGCCAGTTGCTTCCTCAAGGAGAGCTTTTTAAGTGATGTACCTGTTATGTTTTCCTTGTTGCCATTGTGTGCTGGTGTCAGAATCTACTGCCTATACAATTTTATCACACCTCCAGGTTGAGCATGAAAACATGCTAATACCACTGGATGGTGCTCTAATATTGTATAGGTAGTATTATCCTTCTCGTCAATGTGGCTCTGTGCAAACAATAGTATACATATATGTATCTGATCCAATTCACTCTTGCAGTCTGCATATTTCCATCTCTCTGAGGTGAATGTAGTTCTGATCAGTGCTTCCTTCTGTTTCATAAGGCATCTTCCTCGAATAGTATGTGATTTCAGTCTATCAATGGTCGACCAAATCAGATCATTCTTCTTCCTTGCATCTATGTTTGTTCCTATCTTCTCCTCCCTTCCAGTGGAATGAGCACATTGTGCTAATACCACCAGCTGGAAGTTTGTCGAAGAGTAGGGTATGTGTACATTTCCTGTTCCTTTGTTATCCTTTGCAAACTTGAGTAAACTGCTCCTTATAGGTGTTCCAATCCATTGCTGTCTGGTGCAAATAGTCAGCCAATTCAAAACATTCTTGGTCCTTGTCGGGGAGTAGAGCATAGCTAAGTTTTCCTTCCAAGTTCCTGCAAAACAGCAAAGGTTAGCAGCAATCTGTTTCATCCCTCCAAGAGGTGCCTTTCCAATATGGCAGTGTTGCCTTCCCAAAATCAGAGAGCATTCAAGTGATCTTGCTGCTCGAGTATGCAGAGACATCCCTTTATTTGCTGAGTAGAGCATAGCTAAGTTTTCATTCCAAGTTCCTGCAAGACAGTAAAGGTTAGCAGCAACTGTTTCATCCCTCCAAGAGGTGCCTTTCCAATATGGCAGTGTTGCCTTCCCAGAATCAGAGAGCATCCATCTCCCTGTTGTTTGCTTTTGACGATCAGCTGCTGTCCAGAGGCATGTTTCTGCTTTGCTCCTTTCCTTTTGTATCTTTGATGGCATTTTATAGACTTTGAACAGGATGCTGTGAGACCTCATATGCAATGCCAGGTTGTTTCCAGTTCCACTCCTAGAGAAGTTCCTGCAAAAGAGAACACCAGTTGTTTGAACAGAGAGCTGTTTTCCCAGTAGCACCAGATTGACTGTCCTTCCCCTTTCCTGTCCCCTGCTATTTATCATTGAAGTCTGCAGCAGCATGAGTGCAAACATTGTTTCAGTTGCTGTCAGTAGGAGCTGGTTTGGTATACTGGAAGCAGCAGGAGGTGTGATTTGTGCATTGTATGTCATTGCGACACTATGGTTCCTCCTTTCCAGAATAGCTTTGCTGCTCCAGTCTTGCTGTTTGGTTCTCTTCTG
>MCJB01001700.1:0-11522 GCA_002018475.1 Nicotiana obtusifolia
ATGACCAAACCATATTCAACTCCTATTTAGCTCAATCAATGTTATTACTTAATTACAGCCGAAGTTCTATAATTAACCTCCTAACCCAATTATCATTTCATTAAACCTAGACACGATGCTACTATTGTGACATCGGATCCCTTAAACTCCTAATGAACTCCTAAGACACTACCCATGACTTAGACCTGGAACCCTTTTTTTCTTACTTCTAACACTTCCTTATTCAACTAGTCCGTCTAAAAATCTAAATTATGCCGAATAAAAGATACATCAACCTGTAATCACGAGGAACAATTATATTGATAAATTCATGTGGTAGGCGTACCACCCGCCCTCATTCACGATATCTTGTGGCAGGCGTGCCACCCGCTCCCACTTATATCACAACAACATCACAGATAATATTAAGAAATTAGAACAATAATTGCACAACACTATCAATAACGACCCACGGTCATGCTCGACACCAATGTATAGGTACTCGTCACCATACCTATACATTGTTCTCAACAAGAAGTAATTTAACAATTAGCACAGGATTTCTAGTCCCTCAAGCTAAGATTAGGACAACCACTTACCTAGCTTTGCAACTGAATTCAAGGTTCCGACAAACCTTTGCCTTGAAACTTTGCATCCGAAGGCTTCAAATCTAGTCACAAATAATTTAATACGCTCAATACACATAGTAGACACTAATTCCATATGAATTTACAAATTTTCCGGATAAAAATCCGAAATTTAACTCAAAATTGCCAGTGGGGCCCACTTCTTGTAATCGTACAAAACCCAAAAAATGGGGTAACCCATTCCGATACGAGTTCAACCATATAAAATTTGTCGAATTCCGACACTGGATCGACCTCCAACCCTCAAGTCTAAGCTTTAGGGTTTTCCCACAATTTTCCCAACTTAAATTACCAAATAAATTGCTAAAAACGGTGATGAACTGAGGTAATTCCTCAAAAATTTAGTTAGGAATACTTACCCCGATGTTTCTCTTGAAAATCTCCCAATATTTGCTTCAAGGTTCGCTTCAATCCGAGTTCTATGGCCCCAAGTATGTTTAAGGTGACACAAACCCTTCCTTTACGAATTTATCCATGAAAATCTCCTTTGAATATGGTTTTGAGGTTGATTTATGGTGATTATATGCTGTTTGAAGGTGTTCTTCCTCGTGGGTATCGAAATTGGGTCTTGTAGGGCAAAATGAACACTGAGTTCTACTTAAAAGCATCAAAAATTCGGGTTAAAACGCCTTCTTCAGGTCAAAAATGCGATCTGGTTTGCCAAAAATGCGGACCGCATTTCCCCTTTGCGGTTCGCATTTTGGTCGCATTTTTCCCCAAGTTTCTGCCTCACTCTGCGACCAAAATGCGGTTCGCATGTCGAATCTGCGGTCGATTCTGCGATCGCAGATTCGACATGTCGGCAGAATTTTTCCCCGACACGAAAATAGGCATAACTTCCTCATACGATGTCCGATTGGATGATTCTTTTTGATATGGCTCTGAAATATCGATACGAATCTAATGCTTCAATCAAAACTGAATTTGGAGTTCATTTGAATAATATGATATTACTTGTTCTTGAAGGTACGACATCAACACCTTCTTGAAACGCCAAGGTTAAACTCCATCAACCATCCAAAATCCATTCGAGACCCTCGAGACTTCAACCAAACATGCCAACATGTCCCATAACATTATTCAAACTTGTTCCACCCTTTGGAAAGTTCAAATTAACATCATATCATCAAATTCGCATCGGATTCAAGCCTAAGGACTTCAAAATCTTCTAAATCGCTCTTTTGATCTAAACCCGACCAAACCACGTCCGAATGACCTGAAATTTTTCACACAAATTCATAAATCACATATCGAAGCTACATCAACTTTCGGAATTCCATTCCGACCCTCAGATCAAAATCTCGCCTATCAACCGAAAATCGCCAAAATTCTAACTTCACCAATTCAAGCCTAATTCTACACGGAACCTCCAAAACTAATTCCGATCACTCTCCTAAGTCATAATTCCTCTCCCAAAACTAACCAAATCATCGGAATTCACATCCGAGCCTTCTAACTCATAAGTCAACATACGGTTGACTTTTACAACTTAAGCCTTCTTGAAAGAGACTAAGTGTCTCATTTCTTATTGATTTTACTCCGAATGCAACTTACTCAGCTTGATTACATAAAACATAGATAACGAAATATAATGAGACAGAAAATGGGGAAGATGGAGTGGTAACCCACGAGACGATTGGCCGGGTCGTCACAGACGAAGACTAGGCACCCATCCTTTAATTTTTATCTCATTAGATATGTACTTGATACGTTCGAACTAAACTGTGCTATAACAAATTCCCAACTGATAACAAAAGAGATTCTCTTTTGTATAAAGTATTTACACATTTCGATGTGTTATGGTAGGGAAGTAATTTCTTCATGTGTTTGAAACGTCTCAAATCTGTTTGAAAACTTACTTGGGAGTATCTACTTCTGTCCTCAAAAATAGTTCCACCATTCGTAGAACCATCTAGGAATAACGACATTTAATAGCTCTAGGCTGTACTTTACGAACTAAGTATGTCCTGGTCATACATACATGAAGTTAAACCATGCGTCTTTGTAGTCGTACCAGCTATTGAGCTTGTGGTTCATAGATAAGCTGATTGGGGTCTGCAGATGATCTACATGACACTTGAATTGGTAGAGTATTTTCTTGAGAACTTCTCTGGAGTATCGGATGAATTCCGGATTCTTTTTGTCTCATTCATGTTCTAGTTAGATAGAATCAGTATCTACCAAAATGGCTTCAAAGTAAAACCTGGTTCTGAGTGGATTTTTAACATCCATATAATTTTCATTGGTATAACATGCTTTTACTAAATCCTTTGGTTTGTAACCTTCGTACTCTTTGTTTAGGGCTAATAATGGCATTACTTGTATAGAAATATAATTGAATTCTTCTTTGGTTAGAAGGGGTTTCGTTTGAAAAAATTGATCATTTGGGGTGATCTTGGGTTCACCGCTTGAGCAAAAGACTCTGGAGTCTTCATCTCATAGCTTTGCTTTGTGGAAGTTCTGAGACCTCCGACTGAGCTTTGCTGGGTTGTTCCTTTATTTGTTAGAATTTTGGTCCTTCTAATTCTAGGAACTCTTCAAGAGGTGTAAATTTATTACCGATGATTGTATTCACTGTATTGGATTCCGATGATGCCTGAGTCTGCTGCTTAGGGCGGAAAGAGGGTTGTAATTTGATTAGACCTTTTAAGGAAGAGAATGGGTGATTTGAAGAAGATACCTTCTTGTTTGATTTTTCTCCTTTGAAATGAGAGTTAGGTCTGGTTGATGGCGTCATGTTTTCTCCATAAAAATTCTCCGGTTAAGAAGTCTGGAAGGGAATTAGTTTCGCGTTTAATAAATTCAATTTCAAAATTGAAGCTATATAGAAGAGCTTGCCATCTAGCAAATATTTGTTTTGTAACAAGATTTTTAACATCCTTTTGTAAAATCTCTTTTGCAGATTTGCAATCTACTCTTAGTAAGAAGTCCTTATTAATCAAGTCGTCTTGAAATTTTGTAATACATAGTACTATAGAAAGTATTTCCTTTTTAACAGTACTGTAATTTGTTTGAGCAGAATTCCAGATATGTAAATCTAACAAGCTCTTCATGAGACTCAAGGGTCTCACGTTGTTTAAGGATTCCTCCATAACCTAGGTCAGAAGCCTAAGTTTCTACAATCATAGAGGCGCATTCCATTCATATTGACCAAAAGGCACATTGAAGGCAGTTTTGTGCCTGTCTTTCTCGGCAATCTGAATTTGCCAGAAACGATATTTCATATCAAACTTACTATAGATATCTGCTTTGTAAGTTCTTTTGAGAAGCCCTCTTTTATTAGGTGTCGGGTACCTAATCCATTTTAAAGTTGTATTTAACGACTATTGGAAATTTTCTGATGCCTCTTACAGTTTGGGGAGGGAGTCTTAAATATACACCTAAGAGGAGTTGGGTACATCTATATTGTACAAGTGTAAGGATAGGATCTTGCTGACATTTTTAGTTGGTAGAGAATCCTTAGTGGATAGTGAGGTGGTAGGTCCCGCTGGTGATTTTATCTGTTGAGAACACATACTTTATAAGATTCCTATAAGGAATATTTAGTGTCTTATGGGAAAAGTAATTCCGTTTCTTTGATGAACTACTTTTCCAAGGGTCATTTCCCTATTCATAATAGGAATCTTGATAGGCATGTGCTAATCCTTATGGGTTGCACATGTCACTATTGTTATTCTCGTTGGATGAGTTGGCTTCTTCTATCATTTGGGTGAGTTCTTGGTGGGCATAGTCGCCCATATGCTCCATGGCGTGAGCTAGCTCTACTATTAGATGTGCCTTGGACTTGATTGGTGTTGCAACTTCTTTTCCTTCAGGGAAAATCTTCGTATTTAGACGAGGACTAGGCACCCATCCTTTGATTTTTATCTCTTTGGATAAGTACTTGATACGTTCAAACTATGCTATAACAAAGTCCAAGTTGGTAATCTAAGAGATTCTCTTTTTTTTATAAAGTATTTACACATTTGGATGTGTTTTGGTAGGGAAGTAATTTCTTTATGTGTTTGAACCATCTCAAATCTGTTTAAAAACTGAGTTGGGAGTATCTGCTTCTGTCCTCCAAAATAGCTCTACCGTTTGTAAAACCATCTTGAAATAACAACATTTAATATCTCTGGGCTGTACTTTATGAACCAAGTATGTCCTGGTCTTACATACATGAAGTTAAACCATGCGTCTTTGTAGTCGTACCAGCTATATGTCTGGGGCTTGTGGTTCATAGATAACATGATTGGGGTCAGTAGATGATCTACAGGACAATTGAATGGGCAGAGTATTTTTTGAGAACTACGCTAGAGTATCGGATGAATTCCGGATTCTTTCCATCGTAGTCATGTTCTACTTCAATAGAGTCATTGTCTACCAAAATGGCTTCAAAGAAAAACCTGGTTTCGAGTGTATTTTAACATCCACGTAATTGTCATTGGTATAATGTGCTTTTACTAAATCTTTTGGTTTGTAGCCTTCATACTCTTTATTGAGGGCTAACAATGGCATTACCTGTGTAGAAATATAATTGCATTCTTCTTCAATTGGAAGGGTGTTGTTTGAAAATTTTGATCACTTGGGATGATCTTTGGGTTCATTGCTTGAGCAAAAGAATCTGGAGTCTTCATCTCATAGCTTTGTTTTGTCGATATTCTGAGACCTCCAACTGAGCTTTGCTGGGTTGTTCCTTTATTTGTTAGAAGTTTGGTTCCTTCTAATATTGGGAACTCTACAAGAGCTGTAAATTTATTACCGTTGATTGTATTCACCGTATTGGATGACAACAATGCCCGAGTCTGCTGCTTAGATGGAAAAGAGGGTCGTAATTGGTTTAGACCTTTTAAGGAAGAGAATGGGTGATTTGAAGAAGATACCTTCTTCTTTGATTTTTCTCCTTTGAAAGGAGAGTTAGGTGTGGTTGATGGCGTCATGTTTTCTCCATAAAAATTCTCTGTTTAAGAAGTCTGGAAGGGAATTAGTTTCACGTTTAATAAATTCAATTTCAAAATTGAAGCTATATAGAAGAGCTTGCCATCTAGCAAATATTTGTTTTGTAACAAGATTTTTAACATCCTTTTGTAAAATCTCTTTTGCAGATTTGCAATCTACTCTTAGTAAGAAGTCCTTATTAATCAAGTCGTCTTGAGATTTTGTAATACATAGTACTATAGAAAGTATTTCATTTTTAATAGTACTGTAATTTTTTTTAGCGGAATTCCAGATTCCTGATGTAAATCCATCTAGCTGTTCATGAGACTTAGGGGTCTCACGTTGTTTAAGGATTTCTCCATAACCTAGGTCAAAAGCATCAGTTTCTACAATCATAGAGGCTTCTGGATTAGGGGTTCCTAAACATGGTAGGTTTTGAAGCATTCTTTTGATTACAACAGCTTTAGTCTATTCATCTTTTCAAGGGACATGATTTTTTTTAAGCCTTTTGTAGAGGGGTTCTCAGACCTGCCTAATATGCAAAATGAAATCAGCAACATAATGAAGACTTCCTAAGAACCTCTGAAGTTGGGTTTTATTAAGGATTTCATTAGGAAACTTAGAGGAGAACTCTATGGCTCTGCAAATAGGTTTGCAAGTACCTTGATGCAAATCATGACCTAAGAACCTGATAGCAGTCTCAAAGAGTTTAATCTTTTTAGCGCTAACAACTAGTCCATTAGTTTTAACAATCTTAAAGAAGGTGTTAAGGTGTTTAACATAAGAGTCTATATCGTCAGAAAATACTAACACATCGTCTATATAGACTATAGACATATAATTGTAAATATTGAGTTCATAATATTTTGGAACTAGGAAGGGGCGCTCTTGAGACCGAATGGCGTGACATTCGATTCATATTGACCCAAAGGCACAAGAAGGCAGTTTTGTATCTATCTCTCTTGGCAATCTGAATTTGCCAGAGACCGTATTTCATATCGAACTTATTATAGATGTTGCTTTTGTAAGTTCTTTTGAGAAGATCTCTTTTATTATGTATCGGGTACCTAATCCATTTTAGCTTGTAATTGATAACTAGTCTGGGAGCTCAATTCAAGGTAGAAGCATCACTAAATAAAACATTGATGCTCCGAAAGAACATCAAATCTACAGTAAAATTCATGAAATGGGAGTCTCTATTACCGCTTATAAAATCAGAGGATCTTCTGATAGAGAAGCAGCTAATATGATAGATGTAGGATTTACCAGCATGCCAAGACATTGGTGGGATAATTATATCACTGAAGATATCAAGCAAGCCATTTATTATGCTACTGCAGTTGAGGTAATAGTAAAAACCAAAGGATCCTTTGACTCAACTAAAGTCATCAAAGAAGATACTTGCGCCATTCTCCTCTATAATATAGCAAAACATTTTATAGGAGAACCCCAACTCTTTCATGAAAGGAGTCTTCCAATCCTTAACAATCTATCATGCCCAACATTAGAAGATTTAAGGTACAAGGATTCCTTCATTACCAAAGTCATGTTTCGCCCTGACTGCAGCAATGACTTTTGGAAAGAACGTTTCATTAGTGGTATTCCTCCTCTCTTTGCACAAAAGGTTATAGCCAAAATTCAAGATAGATGTGATGGTAAAATTCCTTATCATCAAATGACTTATGGAGATATTATTAGTCTCATCAATGTTGTAGGATTAGAACTTTGCACTGACATTAAGTTGAAAGAACAACTAAAGTAAGATAGATCTTCCTCTAGAAGAGAAATAGGTAGCTTTTTGTCAAGAATGCGGCTTCTCTAAAGTCTCAGCACCTTCGTCATTATCTCGCAAAAAAGATAAAAAATCGAGTTCTTTTAGAAAGATCCACCGCAGCAAGTTCAGAAGAAATTCTAAAAAACTACCTAAGAAAAAATCCTATCGTCATAAACCTTCAAAAACATCTAATACAGAAGTTTTTTGGGATTGTGGAAAACCCGGGCACAGAGCAAGTGCCAGCAAATCCAGCAATAAGAAGAAGAAGATTAATCTTCTTGAAATCAACGAAGAAGCTAAAGATAATCTTTACCTCATTCTAGAAGAAGGAACTTCTGATCAGTCTCCTACTTTTGAAGACTTTAGCGATGACAAAGATATCAACGTCAAATATAAGTCTGACTCTAGTCAATGTGGGCAAGAATGCCAATGCTCAGGAGTCTTTTGAAACTGTGAACTCGTCTCTCCAAGAATCAGGGTCTTAACCAATGACTCTAAAGAAGCCCTTTTTGATGTTATCCAACGCATCAATGATGAATAATCTAGGAACAAATATCTTCTAGAACTCAAAAAACTCATTCTTCATCATCAAGATGAGAAACCTAAATCTAGGGTTTGAGCCTTTTTCCACAAAGCAAATCACGGTCAGATTAGAAGAAAACCCCTGAGCCTTCTATCGCCGATCTCAAGAAATCTCGACTATCAATAAGGTGATAAAAGAGATTAAATCTAGACTCAATAAGATTGAAGTCGATGCCCTTACTGAGCAGATTTTCAATTAAATTGATGATGAAAAACATGAAGGCTCTTATTCTTCCTTTTGAGGAACTTAACAATGATCACCCTCTTGAGCCTTCTCATACTAAGGAACTCACCTCTACCTCAGAAACACCAGGTCTTTCTGTTGTCACTTCGGTAAGACCTCAGAGTCATCATATTCCTGTTAAAATTGTTATTAACAAAAATTTTGTTTTAAACAAAGTTGCTCTTTTGGATAGTGGTGCAGATCGTAACTGCATAATTAAGGGCTTAGTCCCTACAAAATTTTTGGAAAAAAGCACCACTACGCTTTACTCTGCTACAGGGTGAACTTTTAGAAATTAATTATAAGCTTTTTTAAAGCTTATATTTGTAATAATAGCATTTGTTTTACCAATAATTTCGTTACTACTGAAGATATCAATGAAGATATTATCCTTGAAATTCCTTTCATCACCCAAATAAACCTTTTACTACGTGTTTAGAAGGAATCTCCACAATATTTTAGGAAAAAAATTATCTTTCCCATTTATAAAAACCCTTTCCCAATAAGAAAGTAATGTTATTACTGACAAAACTATTTTCAGAATAAATAGACTTTCTCAGCATATCACCTTTTCTAAAATGGAAGTCAAGATTATAAAAATTGAGCAAATCTTAAAAATCCCATAGATGGTTACTAAAATAGTCACTCTTCAGGATTTTTTTGAAAAAGAAATTTGCTCAACGCCTTTTGGCAAAGAAAAAGGCATATAGTTGAGCTTCCACATATTGAAGTTTTTAATGAACAGGGCATCACTACTAAAGCTAGACCTATTCAAATGAACCAAGCTATAATTGAAACCAGTAAAAAGGAGATTTCTAATCTCCTAAAAAATTATATCATTCGCCCCTCTAAATTTCCTTAGAGTTGTTCAGTATTTTACGTAAACAACAGTGCAGAAAAGGAAAGAGGAGCTCCCAAACTAGTTATCAATTACAACCCGTTAAATACAACTTTAAGATGGATTAAGTACCTGATACCTAATGAAAGAGATCTTCTCAGAAGAACTTAAAAAGCCAACATCTATAGTAAGTTCGAGATGAAATCTGGTTTCTAGCAAATTTAGGTTGCCGAGAAAGATAGATACAAAAACTGCCTTCAATGTGCCTTTTGGCCAATCTGAATGGAATGTCATGCCATTCAGTGTCAAGAACGCCCCTTCCGAGTTCCAAAACACTATGAACTCAATATTAAACAATCACAGTTATATGTCTGTTATCTATATAGACTATGTGTCAGTACTTTTTGAGGATATAGATTCTCATTTTAAACACCTTAACACCTTCTTTAAGATTGTTAAAACTAAAGGCCTAATTGTTAGCGCTAAAAAGATTAAACTCTTTCAGACTGCTATTAGGTTCTTAGGTCATGATTTGCATCAAGGCACATACAAACCTATTTGCAGAGCCACAGAGTTTTCCTCTAAGTCCCGATGAAATACCTGGTGTAACGGCCCGACGTGTTGTAGAAACGCATAAGATACTAATTGTTTAGACTTGGCTTGTTTTAAGTGAAAATCCCTCTTTGTAATTGATGCAATTTTAACATTCTTACGAGGTATGATTTATAAGAATCTAATAATTAAGAAAAGAGTTCAAAAAGGTAAGAAATGTAGGATATGCGGTCGCATTTCAGACATACGGACCGCATATCTTACACGGGCATCGCATACTTGGACAGATTTCTGGGCAAAGGTTCATGTCAGAAATGCTGTCTGAAATTCGAACCGCATTTCAGGAATGCGGACCGCAAATCACGCTGCCTGCGTCACAGAGTGGAACAGAGAACTGGACAAGTTTTATGTCAAAAATGCGGTGAGAAATGCAGACCGCATTTCTAAAATGCGAACCGCAATTACCACAGTGAGATTGCAGAGTGAGGTAGAGTTTTGGGCCAAATTCCATGCCAGAAATGCGGTCCAAATGACCGCATGTTGAGTTTGCGACCAGAATGCGATCGCATTCTGGACACCTGAACTTTTATTTTGTTCCGAATTTTGACCCACTATAAATAGGAACTAGGAACCCTAACATGCAAAAAATCCCTTATTTCGTCAATTACCTCAGAAACCTCTCCAAAACACCCTCAAACCCTAGCAAATCAACCTCCAAATCACCATGAAAACAACCCCAAAATCCGTGAGAAATATATCCCCAACATAGTCATCAACCTTCAATTACCAACCCAGCTCTTCCAATTTAAACCCACCAACAACCAGCTGTAACTCGTCGTAAATAGCCCCAATTTAGGCTGAAAAACAACTGTAGAACCACTCCCTTTTCAAACCCCACTCTCTAACCCCAAGACCTAGCTCGAATTGCTGCAAATTTGTACCAAGATTTCAGCTGAGTTAAGGCACCCTACACAGTTGTAGCTCGTTAGCCTCGATTGTGTCCACCTAAAGTTCGTGAGCATCCATAAAAGGTTGGGCTTGAAAAAATGTTGGAAGTCTAGGAAGTTATTGCAAAGCAAGGTAAGTGTTTGTTCTAACCTTAGCTTGAGGGATTAGAAATCGTGTCTTGTTTGCTAAATTGCTCTTTGTTGAGAACAACGTATAGGCATGGTGACGAGTGTCTATACGTTGGTGTCACGTATGACCGTGGGTCGTGGATGGATGACAGTTGTGTGACTATTGTTTCGAATTGTTGAATACTATCCTTGATTTGGTATGATGTGTTGCATGTGGGAGTGGGTGGCACGCCTTCCACGAGATATTGTGAATTGAGGGCGGGTGGTACGCCTACCACAAGGTTGCTTCATTTTAGTTGTCCCTTTTGGTTATGGTTCTAGCCTTCTTTGTTCGGTATAAAGTCGATGGTTAACTACACTAGTTGAGTGAGGAGTTTGTGAGAGTCTAAAGGTTTCAGTGCCAAAATTGTGGGTAGCTTCTTATGAGTTCGTAGAGGTTTAAAGGGTCCAGTGTCACATTAGTAGAGTCGTGTCTAGAGTTAATAAAATAATAATTGGGTTGGGAGGTTAATTGTAGAACTTTGACTGTAATTGAGTACTAACATTGATTGGGCTAAATAGGAGTTAAGTTTGGTTTGGTTTTTGCTGAATTCCCCCTGGCCAGGATGATTATTTGCTGTTATTTGTTCCCTTGCTGGGAAGTTGTTATGTTGATATGTTTCCTTGCCGGAATTTCTTGTGATTGTTGTGATGATGAAAGTGAGAGCGGGTGGCACGCCTGCCACAAGATATTATCAAAGTGGGAGCGGGTGGTACGCCTACCACAGTATATATTATGAAAGTGGGAGCAGGTGGCATGCCTGCCACGAGATATTATGAAAGTGGGAGCGGGTGGTATGCCTACCACAATATATATTGTAAGTGGGAGTGGGTGGCACGCCTGCCACGAGATATTATGAAAGTGGGAGCGGGTGGTACGCCTACCACAGTATAT